>JAIPRK010000993.1:0-106374 GCA_025469195.1 Chaitophorus viminalis
ATCAGAAAAGTTGCTGTTTAAGAAAATCGAAGCATTTTTACTACCAAAAATCGTGTCCTCAGACACAAAAAAAAAAAAAAAACACACATCATTGTAAAACCAATAGATTCCATCACTCCGTTCAGAATCTAAAATCGCATAAAAATGACTCTCATTAAATATATGGTTCAGATTTAGCTATAAAAAAATCAAAATATAACACGGCTCTCAGAGACATAGTTTACATTGATAAAATTATCGAATTAACATTAATAAATTATTACTTATAAAACAAATTAGACCAGAATCTATATATGGTCATGTAATACAAGTTCCTGCCTTCCACATACTCATGTACACATGTATTTCAACATATATTTATAGTTGAACCTGTTGAATACATTCAACTATAAGTATAAGGTTTGATCTATTTTGTTTTATTTTTTATTTTATGATTAATTGCAATTGTTAAATATAACGTGAAGTCAAAAATGTGTTAAAGTTAAATGTTAGAGCATCATGCTATTAGTTTGATAAATTCGTTAGTACAATCGGACAATTACAATACCAACATTATAACACTATTTATTATGTCTAGAATAAAAGCAATCAAAATAAATCAAAATTATTTATCTCTCAGACCTCAGTATCTAAAATCTCAATAATGCTCAGTTGGTCATTTGAAAATAATTTTAAAAATTTTCACTTTTTAATAATGCAACATTCAAGTGTATACCATTGATTAAAAACACTAGTATTTATAATCATTATTGATATTCATGTTTAAAGTGCTTTCCAAATACCTATGAATTATTATTATTTATTTTTACAAATTGATTTGGTATAGTGCATATATAATACTTCTAAAGCGTTTTGAAAATTTTGAAAGGCACTACAAGTATTACAAATAAGGTTGCCTAAAGTTTGAGCTCCTTTACCTCCAAATTTAGCAAAAACTTTTTTAAAAAGCCCCTTCCGATTGTTTTAGAAAAACATGACCAATTAAATTTCTTATTTCTCTAACCGACTATATTGAAATTTGATTTTTCTTTTGGCATTATTCTTAAGCAGTGGAAACAAGAAATTATTCAGCAAGTTACTTAATACCAAATACCATATATCACGGCGACGCGACGGGGTAATCGATAAATAGTGATTTAACTGTTATAATGACATCATCCATGATTAAAATTAATATCGAATAATGCAGAAATAGAACTGAATAAAACAGATATATAAAAAAAATGGCATTTGTGTGACAGTGTTTTTCGAATGAGTTGATTATGTGTTTGGTTAATTAAGCGTAGAAATGTTTGGGTTGTGGAGTGGTGCGTTCTAGAACTAATTACACAAAGTACAGACTAGGTGACAGTGGTAAATGGTAATTTAACAGTATAGTGAATCACTTTTTCAACAATTTTTGATAGTTTTATAATCATAAGATTTGGGATACAAATATACGATCATGACTAGGAGATTTTTCACTGGGTACCTAGTCTTTTAATAATTAAAATTGATGATTTTAATGTCGTTGGAGGTAGCACTTGAGTTGATTGCAAGTTGGCTCCGTAGAAAGTGTTCGGTAGGTTTTCTGAAAAAAAAACTTAACATTTTTCTGGGTATGACAAGCCTGGATGTAGTACGAAGTGAAAATTTAATATTATTTTTTGGTTGAGTAATTTATTTGCATCCTTCTATAAGGTAGAGTTACATTGATGAATATTTGAAAACATTTGTTATAAGAATTTACATAAAAATGTTGTAGAGGGTTTGTTCTTCTTTAATGAGCTTATTTAACTTTAAGTTTAAATATATAAATAGTTATAAAGTTTTTATCTGTAGTATCTATGGTTTTACCAAGTACGTCTAGCGTCATGTTTTTGTTGAATTAATGATAATATAGACTGAGGTAAATCTAAGATGCAGTGGCTATTTGAGTTTGATCGTCGTTAAGCACGTCCTTTCCATGTCTGTTAAAATTTCAATGACTTGTTCGGCCTTCTCCTCTACTACCTATTTAGTTGGTAGGAATATTTTCGGGTATTTTTAAATTTTTGTTTATTTGGTCCGAGTACATATTTTAATTTAGTTTACCTTTGAATATTGAATTATTTGAACGATAGAATTGCAATGGGGAATTTTTATTTATTTTGACTGGAATGTGGTCCGAACCTAATTCAAAGAGCCAGAGAGGTTCCCTGTGTAATATTGTATGAAAATTATTTGAATAATAAAATGTCTAATTCCGTTAATGTTAAATAATACACATATTTTGTTAATGTCAAATGGAAAATAAGGACGTTTGCTTAGTGCATAATATGTTGTACATGCGAATCGAATATGTGTTTTGGAACTTGGTTTCGTTCGATTTTACGACTCGACATCTTCAATTTATGTTTTAAATCACCGACCATAATTTTAATATTATTATTTAAATTCATTACATTGTCGTAATTGATGATGTGTATTGGGAAATTGCGCGACTTCGAGGTTTATATAAGCGCTGACAATTAAGATAGGTATAATGATAATTATTAATACATAATATATATTAATATTTTTAATGTGTATCAATATTCATTACCCCTAAGCCTTCTGGCTTTGAACTTTTAAGGTCGAGCGATAGTGTTGTCAGGCAATGTCAATGTTATGATTTAGAAAGGTTGTTTCTGTAACTTTTGATACCGTTGGTGTTCCAATTTAATATAATTATGTCACGGTTCTGCATTTGTGTTGGTATTTAGACTATTAATGATGGCATACAAAAGGATTTCGATAATTTTCTGCATTGATTGAACTACAAATGTATTTTTCAGCAGCAGAAATGCTTGCATAAAATCTTTATCTGCGATATTGCCAATATGGTTAGATTTAGTTGCACTAACGTAAGTTATAACGTATAAAGTAATAATTATAATACTAATAAATAGTACTTAGGACTTATAAGGGACAACATTAAAACGCATAATTGTTGTTTTATATGTTTGCCATCTGGCATTCTGACATTATGGACTGCGATAAGAGATGACATAATATTATCATATCTTTCACAAACAAATTATAACTACTAAGTATCTACTAAATAACATTATAGGACTAGGTGGTTTCCCGCAATAGTGTTTTACTGAAAGCATTTTTGTTTTTTACCTAATAAATAGTTTAAAATTTGAATATGTTGCTAATTTATTTGTAAAATCTCTTTGGTCTCGTGTAATCATCTTTCTTATCAAAGCTCCACCCCACGTCTTCTGTAGAGTGTAGTTAATATATAGTTCTTTTTCTGTGCCACTTTTTGCCTTTCAGCCTTTTGGGTTTTAAATTTTTCTTTTCTCCCTTATATAATAACACAAATATTAGATTAAATATATAAGAGTTGTACAATTTTCTATTGTATATATTTACAGATGATAATAATTTCAAATTGTTATTTATTATTCTTTTATACATGCTGATTTTCTTTGAACAATTTTAGTATCAAATATACATATATTATTAAAATATAAAGTTTATTTAAAAATATTTATTCTATGTAAAAACGCGTGATTTCCCTAGTAGTCAAATGCTAACTACAAATGGATACAAATATCGGGGTCCTCGAGAATGCTGTCATAGAGGTGGTGGTCGAGAGTGTTACACCAGATATGATTGTAGTGTCATACACTGCCACAAATGGGTCTGTTTACCAAGGCATACTGCTGAACAATGTCAAAAGGTAATTATTTGCTAATTAATGTTAGATGTGATGTAATATTATCTTTAATTTACAGACAATTTCCATGTGGAAGTATTCCTTTGATGAATCCTGGACTATCACCCAGAAATTTAAAGACTGAATCTGATAATGACGTATTATATGCTGTAAGTCAACGTTTCACCTATTTTCAAAACACCCCAAACACATTTAAAAAAATTCCCAGTAAAACCAAAAAAGTAAGAAAACCCATGACCGTTCGTCTAAGACCACGTCAAGTTCTATGTTCAAAATGTAAATCAATTTGCACAGAAAATTCAGATAATGTTGAAAATTCCAAAGACCTTGTTAAAAATGGAAATAGTTCAATTTCTGAAAATAACGGACAAAAAAGATTATTAAGAAGTCATGGCCCTGTTCCTGAATTCCCTATAAAATCTTCAGAAACTGTATCTGAAGTAAAATCAATGTGTCGTACTCTACTACCTAAACTTGTTAAACTTAAATCTAGAGAAATAACAGAGGCACTTAATAACTTTTCAACATTCACTGAGCTAGACGAATGGGTAGATAACAAAAAAGACTGTGAAGATGACTGTGATATTGAAGATAATGATGAAGAAAAAATGGTGTTAAGAAAAAAACCTAGTATTGGATCAATGGAAGAACTATGGGATGAAAGTGCATTTGAGGAAACTAAAAAAACACCAATTATTAAAATTACATTTGGATCTCAAGGTGAAGGTACAGTTATGGAAATACCATCCCGTCAAGCTGATGGAGAGAGTGAACCTGATAGACTATTACGTAAAAGGGCTAAACGTAGAAGACAAGATGGAGAAAAAAGAAAAAAACATAAGAAAAGGCATAAAGAACATGAGGGTGATCTAGATATGGATAATTTTTCAGTAAATTTAAATCATTATAATTCTGCAGAAGGTTATCATACAACAAAAGAAACCAATAGTTCTGTACCCACTAATAATATAAATGGTAATCATTCTGATGATGATATTGAATCAAACAGTTCACCAGAACTTTTAATGGTGCCTCAGACAGAATCATCTGATTCTAATTCCTATTTTGTGCTGAAAACTGGTAAAATTCTGCATGAAGGTGATATTGTTTGGGGAAAAGTAAAAGGCTTCCCATGGTGGCCAGCAAAGGTATATATACAAAAAAAAAATAAGCATAATAATTAATTATTAATTGTATTCTTTGAATTAATAATAATTGGTATTAACTATTAAGGTATCAAATTTCACCACTAGTAATGGTGAAGAACATGGGTCATTTGTTAATGTCACTTGGTTTGGTTCTTCTACTACATCATTTCTTAATTGTGATCAGATTAATCCATTTTTAGATTTTTATAAGGTATGTAATATTCTTATTAAATGTGTATGAAAAGGTATATGTTTTATTGAAAATTGATTTCTTACTATAAAAATATATATTTATTATCTACTCCATGTATATTAGAAAACTATAAATGAATAAAGATTGTTAATCTTATTAATAGTAAAAAGCTGGGAATATTTTAGTTAGTAGTTACTAGTGTTTACTAGTATATTATTTTAGTTTGTACAATTTCAAAAGTATTAATAAACTATTAATAAATGATGTGTTTATTTAATAAAAGTCTTGAATACTTCATCTAGTATTTAATCTAAAACAAATCTAAACAATTCCAAAAAATAAATTCAAAAGGTAGTCGTGGCTTATTAATTGAAAATTGTAGTAATGAATAACATAGTTCCTTTGTTAGAAATAAGGCTTTTTTTACTATATTTTATTTATGTGTATGATTATTATATTATTTAGCAACAGATTTTATGTATAAAAAAATGAAAAACTATTTTACATTTTTTTTTCAAGCAATACATAGTTATGTTTTATCTAGATTACTAAAGAATGAACATATTTTTGGAAATTTATTATTTTATGATTTCATTAAATTAAAGTATAAAAATATTAAAAAAAATGATTTTTAATAACAAATTATTTTGAAATTTTTCAAAATGCAAGTACTGCATAATCTAAAATAATAGATTAAGGTCTGGTCTTAAAATATAATTTTAACATACAATTATTTTATTTTTGCATCATCCATTGTCAATTATAAATTTAACAATATAGGTTCACTTAGTTCAATATGGTTAGATTATGGAAAAATTACCAATATTATAAATAGTTAATATGTACTACTATGAAGTAACTAGATAACTGATGAAATTTTCATTTTTATGGTTCGTTCAATATTATTGGTTTCTATATATTAATCTTATTATATTTGTGTGATATTTTGTTTAGAAATATAATTTTTAATTTGTAATAATCTATTTTTAGTCTCGATTTAACAAACATAAGAAAACAAGTAGTTATAAAGAAGCAATCAAGCAAGCAATGGTTGAAGCTAAACAACAACAAAATACAATTAACCATAATATCAGTTGATAACTGTAAGTTTATAAATATTAAGTTGTTAGATATAATTTCAAATATAATTAGTAATTATTTTTTATATTTTGATACATTGTTTTTAACTAGTCAATTTTTTTGTTCAGGTTTTGCATTACAAAAAAGGCTTAAGAACTCTAATACAAATTATTCATAGGTGGTTTTAGATAATATGAAAGACTTGAATTATAAATGTTGCTTTAGTTATTAAAAAGTTCCTTATTGGGTTTATCTATTTGAATTTTTTAAAAATATTTCATCAATTTATAACTAAATTCTGTTTTGAAATTTTCAATTCTTTCAAATATCTTTTTTTATTATACATTTGTTATATTGGTTATTCAATTTTTTTTTATGCAATATTGTTATTTTAACTGTAAGTGAAATAATATATCTTGAAGATTAGAGGACCAATATTATTTTTTCAAATTTTGATTTCATATTTATATTTTAATCAACATTATAATTATTAAAAATAACATTTTACAAGTTTTATGTCAGTGAACAAAAATATTATCCTTGTAATATCCCACCAAATACCTAATTTTTTTTAGTGATTTTACTTGAAAATTTATTGGTTTTTATTTTTTAAATACTTGTATTCTGAAGTATTCATCATTTAGTTTTAAATTATTTAATATATTTAATTTGTTTTATTAATAATTTAATAAGTCAGTGAATCTTATCAATTGACTAGGCAACACTAAAACTTATTACAAGATTATACACAGTTAAAATACTGTGATTTTTATGTTAGAATGATGACTAAAAATTAAGGGCTGCTATCCCAAATAATCAATTATAAACTCCAAATCCATAAATTTTAACTTCAAATTTTGAACAAATTGTTGATTTTATAAAACCTGTTTTAAATATAAAATAATTAATTTTATCTCATGTACTTATACCAGTATATATTATTTTAATGATTTTTGTAGTGATTTGTTTTTAATTGACAAAACAAAATCTCATGAATATATTTATTAAAAAGTTATAACTACATATTTCATAATTATTGAGTATAAAAAGCACATTTCACATTTTAAAATTGATTAAATATGGCTTTATGGTCAATATCATTAAATTAAATACTTAATGTTAAGTAAAATATTCTTCAAGAGGTATTACATCATAAATGTATTTGTATACTTCTTATCATTAATTAGTGATGAATTTTTTAGAGATAAAGCTTTGTAAAATCCTATCTATTAACATTTAAAAGTGATAATTTAGTTAACAGTTCCGAATTTTTTTTTTTTTTGTTTTGTATAAACATTTTTTACTTAATTTTTGTTCTTTTATGTAAATAAAATTACTATACATAGTGTTAAAACTATTGAAACTACAGTAAAAATATTTGTTTTAGGTTTTTTTCTTAAATTTTTTTACTATGTATTCCATCTTCAAATGTAAATTAAACTTAAATTAAATAATCTGAATTTTACAATATACAATATACATATATTATGAAACATGCACACTCTTTTTATAATATTATAAAGCTTTGGGTCTTGTATAATAGTATAATTTTTTTTTCTTTGATTGACTGAATATTCATTATCAATATTCTATTAATAATGTTAACTTAAAAGTGTACACCATATAATAACATTAAAAATAGAATAAAACAATGTATTTTTTGGTTTACTATTTTTAAGTTCAGTTCTATTGTAAAAATCAATATTATTAAGAGAAAAAATTATTAAAATTTTAGAAATATTTTATTAAATTGAAAGTTTCTTATGTTCCAGGTGTGCTACATAATAATATGTAATTGTATATTACATAATTATCAGACATTTAATCAAAAATATTTAATACAGTTGTTACAATGATAAAGTATATTAAAAAATGTACAGACAGTAGGTATACCAAAGAGTGAACAATATTAAAAAAATCAAATTGTCATCTCAGTTACCATTTATTGTACTCTTCACATTATTCCCGTGATAATATTGGTGAATGTATATGTGTAGAATTTTTATTTATCAACTATTTTAAAAACTGTATTTGTTATTGTATAATTTATAATTATTATTATTCATATTATCATTATCTAGCCATTCAATTAATTATTAAATTAACATCTTCATCATCTTGTTATACATTAATAATATTATAATATTATTAGTATAATTTATTATTATTGGGTAATTATTTTTATAGGTATTGGATTGATTGTATGAAAATAACAAAACTTATTTTTTATACTAAAAATTATGTTTTTATTCATGCAGCTTGTTTGTTTTGTGTTAGAAATATTTGCTATTGATTTTAGAAACCAAAGAAATTATAATAACGTTTGATTTTGTAAAAAAGATAATTAATGTAGTTATAGTTTTTTCTTTTACGCTCCTCTTTTAGTTATATATATATAATATAATGTAATAATATAAAGATTGATTGTTGTGTAAGTGTTAACACTAAAATGTTCTTATAATATATAAGAAATGTATAAATATTTAAACAATTCTAAAGTTATCAGAATAGTAAAAGAATTAAGTTATATCAAAGTTTTTCTTTCTAAAATGTTTAACAACATTCAGACCAACAAAAAGATAATTTATAATTTACTATTTTGTGACTTATACCTAATTTTTTAAATTAATATGTATAACATTTAAGTTTAATATCTTCAAGATTTTTGTTACCAGAATTATATTATACTTACATTTTTAGTACATAAATTATACATAACACAGACTGTTTATTCGATTATATATAATTTTTTTTTTTTGCTCAAAAAAAAAAACTTAAATCTTGTAAATAAAATATCCTCATAATAAATGTAATATTGTTTTATTGCCAAGAAAAGGATTATGGAATGTTTAACAGTTTTGGTAACAATTTTATTCCTGAATCTATGCAAAGCTATGTTTTTATAATTTTTATCAGTTCAATGATTTTATATTTTTATTTAATTTAAAATATTTATTAAGTGTTGTTTTATTTCAATTTTTATTTTCAAAAATATATTAATAAGGTTCTATTGATGAAAAGTCTAATAATTTCTAAATAATTTATAAGTTATCCAATCATAAAATGAGTTATTTTAAAATGCTGTTGTTATTGAGCAATTTAAATATAATTTGATATTGTAAGGAAATAAATGTTTTACAGATTTTTATTTTTTTTCTATCAATAACATATTAATAATATATTTCTCAGATTATTTTGTTTAAATCAAGCTTATATTATGTATCTATATTTACTAATTATAAAGTAAAATAATTTATTTATTAAATATTAAATTAATTAAATTATTTTATAAATTATGAATATAGATGATTATTTAACAAGTTTGACTTTAGTTTAAATGAATCATATTAAGCCCCTGAATTACCTAGTATAATAAATTGTACTTCATTTAGGCATTAAAAATAGGTAGTTAACCAATTTCCACATCCACATAAATACAAAAGATAAGTCACTGTTTTAAATGTCCTTGAGTATATTTTCATATGATCAATACTTTATCAAATCTATACTCATGAGTATAGAACATTGATTTTAATTGAATTAGTCATTTCTAAAACAACAAGTTACACATTTAAAATTTTACAAAAACCAACAAACCACAAATAACTTATTAACCTTAGAAATTTAAAATTTTTTGCACTCATTTACATTTTATTTTCAGATACCAGGATCTGTGATATTCATTATTTCATGGTTTTAAATAGTCTATACTTTATCGAAAGAACATAAAACTCATTTGACTTTGTTTTTTACCCAATAGACTTCTATGGGTGGTAGTTATGTAAACTGCAGACTTCAATATTTTATGAAATCATTTTTTCTTCTATCTAATCTCTTGGCTCTAGCATAGGTATTCAGTTAAATTCATATCCCTCTTATCGAAACATATTAATGTATTATAATAAAAATATAAACTTTCGAACTGTACTAAGTCCTATAGGTGAGTACTTAGTACACGCGAGTTTGTCTTTGACCGCACATTGTGTCGTTCAATAACAGAGTGGACACTCACTGGACGCACTGCACAGAATATGCTCTCGTTAAAAATTGAAAAATAAATTTAACCCCGATTAACAGCAGTAGAAAATAATATTGGAATTATGGTGTTGTCGGACACAATTTGTGTCTGGATTCATAGGCGCAACTATTTTTTTTTTTATAAATCAATACTTCTGAGGGTGCACAAATAGCGAAAAGCCCATAGCCCCCCACCCCCAAATAATTACTCCCATTAGTCTTCATATTAGACTTATATAAACAATAACTGGCTAACTTGATAACATCAAATACTGCGAAATAAAGATCTTTTTCCAATAATCTTCAGTATTATATTATTTTTTTCCCCCAGTGTCCAGTGACAGTTTCTACATGAAAACTGATTTAAGAATGTTAATTATATTCTTTTGTATTTTCCTTGTAATTAAAAAAAATCTTTTAATTTTAGATAAAATAAATCATTACCTATACATAATAGTTAATACTAACATCCTTAGGTGTATCAAGATTTATATTATTTTGTTCAGCCAATGATTCAAGATTTTGCCAAAATATAAAAAACATTTCATCATAACGTAATTTTTCAAATGATAGTATTACCATCATTGATTAAATAGACTGTATATTTAATCAATGGTATTACTTCATTTATAATATTTTTAGCTCTACCCATAACGGCCATAACCCATAGTGTCAGTTTTTGATTGTAATATTGTACTTAGTACGTTATTAATACCAAGAACATCTTTTAATTATTTTGGGGGTGCACAAGTCTTCTGTGACCAATGTGTGCACCAATGCCCGGATTCTATTTTTATTACGATTTACGTAGGTCTTATCGCCTTTGTTGTAATCGTCATTCATCAGCTGTTGTCACAAGCACGATTGTAGAATGATGGAATATCGTGATTCGTAGTCACTACTCCCTAGTCATAAACATTGTAGAATACGGAATGCGGACATATTTTGTAACAGCAACCAGTAACTGTATCTAATATTGATTATTTAAGCACCTACTTTCCCAAATCCAAGGTATAGATAATATTTTAATATTTCTCATCTTCTCTGTAAACGGGCACTTAATCATACCGCTTAAGTAACTTATTGTGAATTTGTGATAATAGAAAAGAGGGAAATGTTTGAACCATAGACAAAGATATATCAACGGTCTGTCTCAGTCACACCAGGCGATTTTATTCGCAGCGACTTCTCGTCACATCAAGTCGTTGCGACTAGGTTGGCACACACGAGGTTGTACAAGATAGCGAGTAACGAGTTGTAAATACAGTCAATACAGATTGATAATAAAATGAATATTGATAAATAGAAACAGGATTTTAGGATTTCCCATGAATGTTTTGACTTTATGCATCTCGACACGGGTAAAAGCAGTCGATGATTTGCCAGCTACGGAGTATGTGGACAAAAATTTACTTTGCATATTTTGGAGATGAGAAAATGTTTTACCTATTTTTCATATTTTAGAATATATTGTATAATTGTAATAATTGTATGTATAAAAAATCATATTTGTTCATTTCACGAATTTGTATTTTATTTTAGTCGCGATGTATGAAAAAAAAATTGATAGAAAAAGTTTAATAACTCGTAGTAATCAAATTAGTAATATTAGTCACACTGTTCTATTCAAACTTTAATAAATGATAATAATTATTCGTAAATATCACAATTCGTCCAATTTGCTTATCGACCAAATATCCAAACAGGATTTAACCAAAGGAACCATTATTAAATACGGTACGTCAAATTTTGACGTAATAAAAAACTGTGCTATATAACACACTATACTGGAAACGACTATAAAAAACAACACCGTATTATGAAAATAATATGATAAATGATTATTGATAAAGAAAAAACGATAAACATGATTGTTTTGACATTTACGATTTGCTTTATAAATATTTTAAGAAATATTTAGAGGATATTTTGATTTTTTTTTTTTGAAGTGCATATTAGAATCATATTTTAGACTTTTAAGAACCTAAAAATTCGGTCCCTGCAATGATAAATAATAGCTAGTAGCAACCATGCTGCGAGTGTCGATGTCACACGGGGCGGACTCTACGATTGTTAGTTGCGACTGCATTGCCAGCGGGCCCAAGCACAATTGCGCGGGCCGCGCGTTCCTAGAGCGTGTAGAATAATGATTGAACGTATTCAATTCTGTCGACCGCGACGATTTGTTACTACGAGCCTACGACTTGAATGACTCGCAAAGTCGCAACTAATACGTGGTCGGACGGGTAACGACTTTACTCGGTTGGTGTGTAGTCGTAGCGATTAGTTGCCTCGTGTGACATACCCTTACTTAGTCCGAGGTTTGGACACCACGTGCCGCCACTGATACTTATACGTATAAAACAAAATAATAATACATATATAATAACAATAATATCGAGGGAAAACAATAACAACTGCGGGCGCGGGGTGCATACCGTGAAACGACGGGCCGTAGTGTAGCAACTATATGGTAATAATTCCAGTCGGCGGGTCCTCGCCGCTGTCTCCAACCCCTATATATGAGTCGGCGTGCAGCGCGAAGGGTCGCGGGATCGGGCGTGCGCGCGCAACAACGGCGTTTATCGCGCCCCCGGTCGCCGGCGTACGCGTAAGGCACATCGCCGCCGCTTAGCACGCAGGATCGTACGGCACAAGCACGCGTCGCATACAAATCCGTTCCCGTCGGTGTTGGGGGTGCAGGTGGTGGTGGTGGTGGCATCGGTGTACGCGAGACTCAGAGGGAAGTTTTCGACGGTGGCAGTGGCTGTACAAACGGCGAACCACGCGATCCGCGCGTTCTCGTTTCGCTAAATCGTCGGCGCTATATTACAGTCCCAAACGAACGCGCAACAAAAACAACAACAAAAACAGCAACAGCATCAACAATAAAGTCGACATGCACCGGGAGGACTGCGGGTACGTTCGTTCGTCGACCCGGCGGCGGGAGAAGGGTCGAGGAAACGCAATGTAGACGGCGCCGGAAGGGACGTGCTGCAACTGGATCTGATCCCCACGACGAGGTGACGCGGACGCCGGACGCAGCGCGTGTTCGACGATGAAAACCCGCGTCCGCCTGGTGCTGATCTTGTTCGGTGGCACTCTGCTCACCCTGTACGTAGTGCTCTTCGCGTTCGACGACAAACCCAACGACGGCGGCGGCGGCGGCGGCGCGGCCGACGTCAAAGTGAGTGTAGTTCAACGCTTATCTGTCAGCCCCGCGTCAAGTTTGTTGTATACAACGGCCGAGGGGTTGCTTTTGTACCGCGCTGAATATTCCGCTATTAGTCTACACACTTCCGTACCTATACACACATTTTATTCTGACGAAAATACCAAACTCGCCACGTCTGTTTACACCGCGATCTTGTTTCCTGTGTACTTTCATCCTTATACTTTACCGACAGGAAAAAGTAACATTATGCCCCCCCTCAGATAACCAGCTGTTCAAACATTAGAACATTATAATATACAAGATAAACAACAAATAATAATATTATGAAAAATGCGTTACACGCCTAACATTGTTGAAATCAAGATAAAAATATGTAAAACATAACTATTTTATTTATTCGGCTATACATACCTATACTTATTAGGTGGTTATTATTTTAAAATTTATTCGTTTCTAGTTTCTGTATAAGTCACGCTATTTTGCTCTACTCTTTTGATCGAACGCGACTTATTTGTGCGTCGTTTTTGTTTACAGGACAAGTATTACAATCAAAAACTGAAAGCGCCGACTCGTTACAAGCCAACGAAGCAGCAGTATATAATACAGCCGCCTAGGGTAGAGCGCACGTTACCGAACCGAAGTGGAAGCACTCCCAGGGACGCGGTTTGGCAAAAAGTTCATTCGACAAAGTACATATTTACCGTTACCATTGATTATGCAATATTGTATATTGTATAATCAATGCTATTACCTATCTACTTATCTATAAACTTGTTATCAAAAAAGCACCTGTCTTAGACGGACGTTAATAGGTACGAACACCAAAAGAATTTTTCTGGAGGCGAATTTTTATAATTATAGTATTTGTGGGAATTGATTTAAAAAATATATATATATGTTGCACAGATGTTCTTATAGTACACAGAGATGTATTGGTAAAAAATGTCTTGGGTTTAGGTATACGCAATTTTCTACAGATAAATGGGTAGGTACCCTAAAATAATAATAATAATAATAATAGTAATTAATAACAATCTTCAATTTAGTACATATTATTATATTAACCACGACTAAAGGTATAATTGTACATATTTAATGGTGATATTAACTATTATTTCACACATAACACGATTTCACATTATTTACAATGCATTAATACTTTAAAAATATAAAATACACCTTACCCCTACAATTTAAGATATTATAATTATTTAAAACACAATTGAAGAAAGACCAACAAGTTGAAATAATATAGTTAGAGACAAGCCCAGTGGCGGATCTAGGATTTTGTTTTGGGATACCTATTTTTCTTTTATAATTATAAATGCAGTATTTATGATATATTATTTATAATTAGGGCCCGGATGTTTTACTATGTACACACATTTACATTTCTAGCTAATGCAACGCTATCCATATGGCATATTGCCATCATAATGATAAAACATGTTCTAAAATGCATTATATTTTCAAGCGATAGCGTCCTCAAATTTAGAGCATTGAATACGTTGATGTATCGGAACAGCGTTGTTCCTATCGAACAGAAATCCCATTGTCCGATGGATATGCACTTAAAAACTCTAATAAGAACCCTTATAATTTAAGGTGTTTTGAAATAAACTTAATAAACCAAATATAATTACCAATTTTACGTATCATACTGCATTTCCATCAAGAATTACACCAAAGGTTTATTACCGTTGGATTACCGAAGGTTAGGTAATTTATGGCCAAAATAGGTACCTCCATATACTAACCATATATGATATACCTATAACATAATATTTTGTACTGCATACACGTATTTGTTTACAAATTTTGTTATGGGTATACGGTATACACCCCCGTATAGCCGTATGCCCGTTTACATCCCTGATAGTACATCTATGGACTATGCCAGTTATGCCACTATGGATCAACTATACTATACTTAAAATAATTCATCCTACTTCAAATAGTTATAGGTACCTATAAAAGTTCAAGAAAACTTCATAGTAAAGTACCAATATTAATAATAATCTGATATATCTCCCAGTTTTAGAATGTGGTTATTTTAAAATTATAATTTATCACTTTTCAACTCCCCCTCCCTTGTCATATAACACATTTAAAACACTTAATGGGTCCCTTTAAACTGAAACATAAACCTCTATTCTCATTTATAATTTCTCTAAAAAACAAGCTGTGAGATTTTATTTTCATATAATTCGTTTTGATACAAAATACTTTAATTATTTTAAAAAGTTAAGAGCTTTAAATGCATCATAATTTTTGTAATTTACTTGAAATTATATTACTTCTCTCCAAAATATTATTTCATAATAGGTATTGTCGTAGGTATGCGGTTTCTCTTTTTATAATTTTTTTCTACAATATTTTAGGTTTTTTGTTCGCCATTTTCGTTATCATTGTCGAATGAACTGTAAAGCTTCAAGGATTTTTCCATAACTATTTATTAACGTTTTACAAACTTCAAAATGACACGACCCCCTAGTAGGTATCACTTAAAGACTTAAGTGTAATCAACCGACTTACCTATATCATTTTTTCTAAAAAATCAGTTACAACTTTCCATCTATGAATAGAATTTCTAAAACAATTAAATAATGTTAGGTAAAATAATATTTTATATAATCAGTTCAAACCGGAGGAATCACTATGAATAACCCTGTATATCATGGCGTACGACAGTAAGTGGTACAATGTGGCCAGAAATGGCATTATTTCATACTATTTGTATATATATTGTATAGATATTTGTATTCTATACTATAGAAAATATAGGTACATATGTCATATATAGGTATATCGGTGAATGGATGGGTAATTTAATATAATGCCATAGGGTTAACAATGGTCTCATCAATCATCACGCTACTGATTTTAGTAAAATAACAATTTATTAATACTCACCTCACAAATCACAAGTTATTAATTAATTTAGTTAATTTTCATTTGCGTTAAGGCTGTTTAACTGTTTAAGGGATATAAAGAATAATACTTCAGAAAGAATTCTTTTTAAGTACATTAAGTGCGGCATTTATGAATTATTTATAGAGCACAGATTTGTATGCATTTGCATATTTACTCTAGTTGATGGTATGATATGCTAAGTGAATACAAAATTTATTTCATGACAACGATTTATAACAGGGGTCGGCAACCTTTTTACCTACGCGGGCCATAATTTGTTTCAGTTTTTTATGGAGGGCTGCATACAAAATCAAAATATTAAAAATATAATTTTAACATTTAATATTAATATATTTACATATAGATAGCAACAATCATATTATGAGTTTAACATTGCTGTTGTCCTTATTAACTAATTTTTAATTAAATACATTAGTAGAGAAAATTTAAAAGTTTAAAAATAATTATTAAAATTGAAATTTTAAACACCATGAAATATATTTGGAGGGCCGCAGCAAAAAGTTTCGAGGGCCGCGGGTTGCCGGTGCCTGATTTATAAAATGAAACTTTTTTAGTGCATATTATTGCATATTTCATCTTTTAGTACATATTTCGAGGTTTATTGTTTTTTAGAAATTTTTTAAATATATATACTACTGTCTATTATAATATAAGAAAAAAATATTATAGGTATATTTATAGTTTATAGAAGAAAAACTTATGGATAACCTTGTGTTAAATATTTTAATTTTAAGTATGAATATTTCGCAGTACCTTCAATGGAAGGCATTTGCACTGTCAAATCTGCCTCTTATTTATTTTTATTTTCACTTTATTTTTTCTTCTCTAGCTAAACATCACTTGTTCTTATTATTTTTTTTTTTTTTTGAAACAAATTGAATAAAAAAAATTTTAAACAAAAAAAAAAAGTATGAATATCAAAAAATTAATGTATTTTCAACTACAAAATAACTTGCAATCACGATTTTAACATATTTTGTAAAAATTTGTACTTATAAAAAAATAGTGAAGATTTTTGATTTTTTTTAATTGACAAGTACAATTTATAATAAATTTTGTGTTAAAGAAAAGTATATAAGTATTACAATAGGGTTACATGATTTTTTTTTAATAGTTTATTAATTAAATGTTCAAAAAATACATTTTTTTTATGCATATTTAAGATTTTTTAACGCATATATAGTTGGTTTTTACTGCATATAAATCCGTGCTCTAAATTTATTTATAATATTCTAAGTATGAAAAATTTACCGGACATTACGGGGATTGAAACAGTTATTCTCATAATAATTCCCATACAGCACTGTCTCATGAGATGCCGTCTTAGACAGTGTTTTTAAAATATCTTACATATTAACTTACTAACACGTACTTTGGTCCAATAATATGTTAGGTACAAATTTTTCATTTATTCCGCATACTTGGACACGAGGATCAAATCTGTCGGACCGCTGGTACGAATAATCGGTGCTACTAAAACTCGGAAACCGGATACCGTTTGGTGCAGGTTGTGGTATTCAAACAGCTCCAAGACCGTTTCGGCATTCGTGAAAGCGATTCGTGAAAATTGGAATCTCAAGTACAGTGCGGTGTTTGTGCTGTGCAAGTTACCATCCGACGGAAACCATCCGTTGAGCGTTTCGGTAGTGTCACGCATCAAAGATCCAATCGCCAACGAGGTGCTGATTCAAATGCCGAAACCGACTGGTCAATTAAAGACTGATATAGAAATTTGCATTAAACCTTTTCATTATTACTACGATCGGGTAATTAATTTGATATAATACAAATATACTTATACAATAGGTCAAACAAAATAGTCAATAATTATTCCAGTAAAAAATAAATTATTGTTTTTGTGTTTTAGGCAATACAACTTATGGAATTTGTAGAACTCAATTATTTACTTGGTATTGGACATTTTACATTTTATAAAAATACAATAGGGCCTAATGTGGGATGCGTTCTGGACCGTTATAAAAAAGACAATTTGGTTTCCGTTTTACCCTGGCAGCTAGACATGGTTTCCAAACAAGAAATAAGAACCGAAGGAATGTTTGCTGCACTTAATGATTGTTTGTATAGAAATATGTATAAATCAAAATTTGTGGCGTTTTTAGATATTGATGAAATAATTGTTCCTAGACAAAATGATACCTTAGTTCAATTAATAAAGTAGGTTTATTTAATCAAACATGATTTAAAAATTTTAATGAAAATTGATTTTATGTTATTTGTTTTTAGTTGGTTAAATATTTATCAAACACCAGCTGCTTATTCTTTTCGCAATGCATTCTTCTATATGCAATGGGCTGATGATGACACATTACCATTAGATCAGAATCTATTTCATTCAAATCTCGTTGTATTTCGCAAGACACGGCGTAAGACAAAATTGCATCCCCACAAACAACGTTCCAAGTACATTTGTGATCCTCGAAGAACTGTAGAAGTTGGAAATCATTTTATTTGGGAGTTTTTAAGTCCTAATGATGGGACATTTTATTTTACACCAGAACGTGCAATATTACATCATTACAGGGTTTGCGAGTACGGAGGAAATGATTGTGTTACTGCAGATTCTACAGTGGATCGTACTGTGTATAAATACAAACAAAAATTGGTTGATAGAATAACAAATACTCTAGGTAATCTAGACACAAATTGTCTAATAGAAGCTCAAGCCAACACTAACGAAACACTGTACTTCTCAAATTAATTTCTTGATTATATTTAATTTTCGTAAGTGTGCTTCCAAAAATGTATTAAATGAAATTGTTCTAACAGGGTGATTTAAACCTTTATAATATGTACAATATTATATATTAGTGTTGTGTGAAATACATGTAATTAATGGGCCATGACTATAATAACTCTTGACAGTATTAAGTAGAAAAATCCATTTACTTTATAATATAATCATTTGTAAGAAATAAACTAAAATATTTGTATTGATCTATTTTATTTTTTACAATATTTCAATATAACACACAGTTAGTATTGAAAATTGAAATATATAAACTTATTTAAAAACTTTATGGCTAATTATAATATGAAATGAACATAGAACATAAAGTCATAGAATTTAATACATTTAGGTTAAACTACTTGTTCAAAAAAAAGTAATTTCCATTAAATTGTTCTAATTATCTACAACAATGAAATACAACCATTTCTTAACATGTTTAACAATGAAATTTATTATAAACTTAATGTACATAAAAGTATTTATATATGAGCGTAAATATGTATTATTCATAAAATTATATAATAAATATATAGTTTATTATATATCTTCAATGTTTTCCTTTAAAGTAGAAATATCAATGACATCACAACCAATAAGAGGGTTACTTGTAGTATGTTGGTTCATATAAACAGCTGTTTGTTCCAAGAGTTGTTCACTGAATTCTTCATCATTATTTCTGGCTAATAGCACCCTATTTATGTCTTCAGCAATTTTTAATGATGTTAGTTGTTTGAAATTAGCCTTCAAAACATTTAATATTTCATTCTTGACATCTGAAGCTCGACAAACAAAATTTAATAAAAACAATCCTTGTTCTCCAATTAAACTTTTTACATTATTGAGTACGTCTTGTGTCAAAAAAGCTTTTGGTGGCCCACTTAATCCTAAGGTTGGATCTTTAACATCTACATCATATACTACAGCATCATATTTATCACCATTTTTGACAGCATTGGATAGATACTCAAGACCATCACAAATTTTTATTTCTAATCGACTGTCTTCTATTAATCCAAACGCTTCTTTGGCTATTTTGTATACAACTAAATCTATTTCTAAGGCAATAATGCTTACATTTTTATAAGCATTTATTAATAAATTAGTAAGTACACCTCCACCTAAACCGATAAGAAGAACTTTAGATTCCTCAATTGACTGGTTCGTTTTAATACCTACACCAAGACCTAAATATGGTATGTAGTCACTGAGATAATGGGAATAATCTATCTTAATATCATCATTTTCTTTCAGTAATTTTGCTTCTGATTGTATGATGTGAGGCATGTTTAGAAACACTAATCGCCTAAAAGTTTCACCTTTTTGCCCGACTACTTCTTCAATTACAAAATTGCCGGAGTGTTCACTTTTACTTTCCATTACGATTTTTCTGTCCCCAAGTTGTTGCTCCAATGATAAAAATAATATAGTGTCACCGCGTTTGACTACACCTTGTGGTGCAATTTTTAACATAAGTCTAGATAATTCTTGTTGTACTTGTTTTAAATTTTTGTAAACTTGTCCTCTGTGCATACTAATAATAGCTAAACGGTCAACATTACAATTTCGTCGTAATATATCTTGCCCCTCTTCACTGCTAAACAACCATTCATGCTCTCGACCATGAGGAACAATGAATGCAGCAAATGTCATTTTATTAGAATTTTTTTGTGAAGGAGATTCAACTATCATAATTGTATACCGAGGTGTTTTTGTTTGAGTACAATTAATTTCAAAACGATAATTTTTCGACATGTCTTCCATTTGACATTTGGTGAGATCAAAACACATTGATACAGATTTCTGAGTGCCAATAACTATTTCTAACAGATCAACTAGGGAATCTAATCTTTCATTAGTAAGTCCATCTGGATTCCACTCAAGAACTGGTTTAGCTCCAGGTATTTTATTTATTTTAGTACAAACAACCATAAATACTGGTTGGCCATTGAAATCTGCAGAGTCTTCGACTTCTGTACATTGACATACGCGAATTATCCAACCATTATCACTAAAATAGGAAAATATAAATTGGGCGATGTGATACTGAAGAAGGGATATACAAATATAACGCCCTCCAAATTTTAATATCCGTTTGATCTCATTAAACATTGACATTGCCCGTGTTAGTGATTCTACTTCACCATCTGGCATCAATGCATCTAATGTTCCTTTGTCAATAACAACAGTGAACTTTTCACTTGGATATTCAGTATTTAAGATATCTTTCATTTCGTATACTAAACCAGGGTATTTTTCCATATGTTTTTTCTTCATATTTGCTATAACAACTTCACTGTTGTCAACACTGGTCATGTTAAAAAAACCATCACAGTACATATTAGCACTAAGTTGAGAATTTCCACACCCTGACATTAATATAATATCTTTGGCACAGACATATTTAGTAAGTAAACGTTTTAAATTTTCATAATTACCATACCATTCAAATGTTGCCTCTCGTTTTGTAAAGAATGAGTCCCAATACTTGGTTGTACTAAAATCACTGTTCTTCTCAGGTACTAAATTCATTTTTGCAGTGTCACGACTCGCGAACAATACTAGTAACGAATACGAAGTTTCTAGACGATATTTACATCACTACAGTCAATATACAGTAGTATAGGTACTGTAATATATTATTTTTAATCTATATTCTATAGGTTCATTAAATCATGGTGTGATGTGTGGTGTGATGTGATCATTAACGACATAAACATATATAATTATTAAAGGTAATAAGTATATCATTTTATCATATAAATGTCTATGGATAGCGGGGAGATAACGTTAATTATTTTCTTTAAATAAATGATAAGATAATTTAAAAATATTAACAGTGCAACCGCTAATACTATATTTTATAGATATAATAAAAAATATAAATTGTAATAGATAAGAGATACCAACCTATTGTCATTGTTTAAAATCTGCAACTCAGGTATAGTCAGGTGTCAGAATCAAAGGGATCAATCATAAATCACCTTAATTTGGATAAGTCCTATTTCCTGTCAAATACTTAACACTGCAAATTGCAATTACGGTTATTATTATTCTAAAGATACTCCACAATTAAATATATATATATATATATAAATATAAAATCTTGAGATACTCCATAGTACTAAATATGTAGACAGATATAATTTATAAATACTTTAAAAACAAACATCTTATTTACATAGGTGGACATGTAGTTTTGACTGGCTGAGATTATAGTCACGATCGTAGATAATAAAGATTTTTTATTACGGTTACCTTACTGTGACCCGACAAATGACCTGACATCTAACAGCACTTTTTTATTCTGTGCTAATAGCTTACTAGATAATTACAGCAGAGATCTCGATAAAAAAAAATACCTTTTGCTTAAGTATACTTTAGTATCTTATTTTTAATATTTTCAACCTTGTTCAGGGTTACAATATTTACTAATTCAATATTGTTCTGTTTTAAAAGTTAAATTATAAACAACTTTAGAGAAAATTAATTACCTAAATTAATTGGAGAAATTAAACTGTACGTCTGTACATACACTTAAATTCTTTTATAATTCCAAAAAATTGAATTCAATGGACAGCAACTTATAATATACTTGTTAAATAGTTATCTATTTGAATAAAACTTAAAATTCATCAAATTCTGAGAAATTTGAAATATTCGTATACTCGTGTAACTGCTCTATAAACTATAATTAATAACAATTAATAAGCAACATAAATGTTATTTGTACAGTATTGAACTATGCATATTGCTTACCAACTGCAGACTATAAAACTATTATATTAGTTACTAGTAGACTGTTAGTGTTTTGAAGTAATTTTTAATTTGATGTACGTGTACGTGTAGAGATTAGACAGACGTGAGACGGACAGTTGGTTATAGAAATGCGCACTAAAAAAGTGAAAATTATTGGAATCAACTTTCATTGAATTCAAGTGTTTGTATCATTTTTACCGTTTAAACAATTAAAGAGCGATATTATGAATGATTAATACTAATTAATATTATTAATATTTACAACAAATCATGAATCTTCGAGTTCAACGAGTAGGTTAAACAACCGATTAAGACGATAATCCGATAATATGAAAAACAAATAAGTATGAATTTTTACAAAAAAAAAACATAATTTTTTATTCGTTAAAAAACATCAAAAAAGGGGAATCATTATTTAGACAGACTGTGGGTATACAGAACTATAACCATATCGTATATACACTTAAAAAAGACGGGCAGGAGGTAGACGGCATATTATTATTATACCCTTATGAAATAAGAGTACATACGTGCCGTCGATGTCTCGGGGGGCGAGAGACAGAGAGAGAAAGAGAGAAAGATATATAGAGAGAAAACTCGTAATTTCCGCAAACTTATATACGGTGGGGCTGCTGTTCACGATGGCTTCAGAACGTGGACCGGGCAAAAAAGACGACGAGGAGCCCCATGACGAACGTAGCCACCGTCAGGCGGGACGACGAGGGCCGCAGCGGCGCGCCGTTGCACAGATCCCCGTGGCAAAAGCACATGAAAACTTTCTTGTACTCCCACACGGTGTCGCTGCACCGTTCCTCGCTGTCCGACGGTCCCCTCTGCAAGCACGTACGCTGCGTGGCCGTGTCGAACTCCTGTTCCTTGGCGTCCGAATTGCGCGTCTCCACGATCTTGCCGCACCATCCGGACGCGCACGGCACCGCCTCCACGCCGACTCCCGGCTCCGAGGCCAGATGCGTCAGGTTGGTGTACTTGAAGCGGTCCTTGCAGCTGCCCAGTTCGCCGCGGGAACGGCAGCTGAAGCAGCGTTTGACGACCGCGTCCGACCGGTCGATCAGCGACGAAGACGTGAACAGCAGCAGCAACAGCACCACTATCGATGACGACTTGGACTTGCAGTTGCCACCACGGTGCATCATAGTAAATACGGTGCGGAGACCGTTTTTCTTCGTTGTTTTTCCGACCGAGAATATATTTATTTATTAAATACACAATATAATATATGTGTAGTTACTATGATTATAATATTATTGCGGTCGTCACTTGGTGAAGTCGCGCGCGAGCTGCTGCTGGAACGGGCGACGACATTACGACAAGAGTCAAGAATGCGTACGCACGTCCGTCCGGCCATCGAACGCATTCAACAGACTTTCACTTTTACACCTCCTCCTGACCCCCCTCCCTTCTTACCCTACGTTCTAGATGGTCGACGCAACAGGTAAAAAGTTCCAACTACCTGCACGGTCTCTGCACAGCACTGTATTTTACACGACGATGAGACTGATGACAGCAATATTATGATGATTATTATTATTATAACATAACGTACCTATACAGTTGGTCATTTCTCGGCATGTAAAATTGTTGATTTATTGTTCGGTTAAAAGCTTAGAGGATTGAACATTTTCAAACAATCGTTTTTTTTTTTTTTTTGAATATATTATAATATTGGTATTGGTAACAATGAAAAACGGGAACGACGAAAATAACTGGTTATACAGAGCGATTGTTGACGTTGGAACGCGATCGAATAAATAAACGTTCGTGGCCGTTTCCCAGTTTAGTATACGAAACAAATAGTTTTCACTGCATAATCGCTCCTATAAATGCTTACCATAACTCATCTATAGCTCCATCTCAAAACGTACGAAATCAAATTTGAAACATCATTGCTATTTGATACCCTCTGTATAACAACATATCTTAAAAAATGTCTGATACTAGAGTCCGGATACTATAAACGTACTCCGTAATCCGTATTCCGTATTACTACTATACAGTATAGTAGCGGTGCTCAATGTGTACGTAATAATGTAACTGCATCGTCTGAAGTCTGAATCCTTCAGTGCTCGTTGTGCGTGTGAATAATTTCCATTACATTACTACAGTAAGATTACAGTTGCTCAACGGTTGAACTGGATTCGAGTTTATTTTTTTTATTTTTTTTTACGTCTATTACATACAGGAATTCCGAACTCGCAGAAGATGTTATAAGTGAGTAGTAATAATATTTTGATTTTAAGGATTTTGAATATCGTTTTACTGTTTGATCAGATTTTACACAATATCTTATTTTAATTTTATTTTGTTCCTACTTTTGATATTTTGTTTAGTGGTTTTAAGTGTTTAGATTATTTTATAAAAACTTGATTATTTTATTCTATATGAATGTATTCATATATATATCTATACAGAATTATTAAATCAAAACAATGAACGAAACCGACCACCAGAATGGAGAGCATTGTACGCACTCTCCAAGACCGCTTTCTGGAATGTCTTACTTACCTCAAACGCAAACGCTACCTGCAGGCCTTTCTGCCCTTTACATGCTATGCAAAAGGATATACCCAGATCAGTGTAATCCGTTACAAGCTACAACTTTAGTCAAGTTCTGGTGAGTTTAAAATTAATTAAATTTGTTTGCATACAATTGTTATGATTTTATTTATTAAATTATTATGTCTTAGATTATAATATGTTTTCATGTCTACAAGTTATTGAACATAAAAATTTTTTTCTTTTAAAATTTATATTATCATGTTGGTAATCATTCTTTTACTATATTATATTATTATATCTTTGTTCTTACCTAATATAATATTTTAAATATTTTGGAAGCTTTTTTGAAAACTATTTTAATGACCCGAAAATAACTGTTTTCTTAATTTTTTGCCAGATATATTCATTTTATGATGTTATTGACATCATGTTAAAATAATTTAGTGTAACCAACTAATCATTATAAAATATAAATATGAATAAACCTATTATGCGCATTATGATTTATGAAAGTTGTCTAGGTTAGAATTCCTTTTTTTATTTTATTGTAGCAAATACTCAACATGTTCAAAATGTATCTGACATAGGAATGTGAAAAATATTAATTGATGTAGGGTTGGTTTCTCTATTATCATTTCCTGTCTGTATCTATTTTGGTTAACACATGTGTTGTGTTTATTTTTAAATAAGGATCTTAACATATTATACTGTAGAGTGGTAGCTTAAGGAACAGAATGGCACAATACTAGCTAAATTTGTTAATTTAAAATTTTATACTGATACAATGATAAAAAGTTTATAAATTTTTAGATATTTTAAATAAGATTTTTAAATAAAATATGATTATGAACTGGTATTTAAGTATTATTTATCAAAAAGTGCATTGTTTCCGTTTAAAATTGTATTTAACAAAAATATAATATTATGTTCTTTTTAAATGTTACTGAAATAAGAAAACCAATAGACTATTTGATGTAAACCTTATATTTCTTAATATTGGTTAATGTGTTTTTAAATCTATAGCATTATAATACCTTTGTATTTTATTTATAGGCTTGGTGGTCCAGATCCATTAGATTATATAAGTATGTATAGTAATCCTGGTGATCGGATGATTGGAATTCCACCTCATTGGCATTATATTAGGTAATTAAACTGCTGATTATGATTGTATACACATACAAGGTTTGTTAGATTTTTATGTAACATAAATTATGTATGTTATTTGTGTAATGCTATTCATATCACATTTGTTGTATAAAATGTTAGTAATATACCTAATATATTTAATTGAATTGATTGTTTTATAGTTTTGGTTTATCCGATTTGCATGGTGATGGTCGTGTACACACTTCTAAAAATAATCCAAATATGCCTAGTGGATTTGGTTTTGAATTGACATTTCGCCTTCTGAAAAATCCTACTGAGACATCTCCTCCTATTTGGCCTGCTCGTGTAATGCAGTCACTTGCTAAATATGTTTTTAACACAGGTATAGTTTAATTATTGTAACTATTACTATTATGTATTAATGTTAACTCTATTAATGATAAATATTTTGTTATTAAAGGAAATACATTGTATGCTGGTGATCATGTGTCCTGGCACAAAAGCTTAGATGGAAGTGAAAGTCGTTTACACCATATTCTAATGGCTGAAGATCCTCAGTTACAAAATACTGGAACACCATATGGAATAGTAAGATTTGTTCAAATGTTTGGTATATGTTTAGAAGAATTACAAGCAATTCAAAGATGGAATGGACCTGGAGTATTACAAATATTGAAAAGAAATGCTGTGTAAGTTAATAGTTTTAATTATTATTGAATAATGTTATTATAAAATTAAATGATAATTAAAATCTGAATTAAAATGTCTATTTTTAGTGTTAACTTCCAATTATTTTTTATTATTTAGATTTATTGTGTTAAAAATTTTATTTTATTATAATGTAACTTAAGAACAAAATAAAATAAAAATATGAACACAAATATCACTAATTAAGTATTATTAGAGTTAATGTATTTGTAACTTAAAAGTAAAAAATATATTTATTCTGTTGTTACTGCTATATAAACAATCAAATATTTGATTCATAGAAAAGAAGTTAATTTTAATTTATTGATAAAATAGAATTTTCATGTACATTTTGTTTCTTTTTGTCATAATTTGAAGGAAAAAATATGAAATGCCAATGTATTTTATCCATATTGTAGTTCTTATTAAACTTATATCAATATTTGTGTAATGTATTGGTATTTTTAATTATTTTAGTACTGGAGGTTCATGGTTAATTACTAATATGCATAGAGAAGAAACCATGTTTGATGTAGATCCATCCGTACATGACGAAATAGCTGATGGTATTAAAACTGATGGTTCAAATTTATGTGGTATTAGTGCAAATTGTTCATGGAAAGAAACCGATACTATAGGTTTGTAATATTGTAATGTGTACGCAATATATACATTTAATTCAGAGTTAAACAATTGTAATTTACTAAAATATTTAAATTTCATGTGATAAATTATTAGGTTGCAATTCAGTCGAACGATCCATGAGTAATTTACGAATTTTTAATAATCCTAGTACTCCGAACAGGTGAATATTATTTTTATTTTTTAATTGTATAACATTTTTAAAATATCTGATCTTTTTAGTGATGTGAAAGAAACTAATGGGAATTCTAATTATGGAAATTGTAAATCATCAGAATTGATTCCTAAACAAATTTTAGAGAATGTTCATTTGTCTTTTAATTTAGAAGCTGGACTCTTTCTACCTTTAGTACTAAAGTATAGTTTAATTACTTCTAGGGTTGTTGAAAATATTTATTTCTAAATTTATTTTTAGAGGTCGTATTAGGCATGGTCGTCATTTTACATTCAAAGCAGCTGATGGTAGTGCAACTATTACTTTTGTTGCGCCCTGTGTAACTGGAATTTTAGTCAGTGATGATAAACCAATTGTAGCTCAAGGAAAATGGTTGCATGTGTTAGTGCAAAATAGTTTCCTTGATACAATGGAATCTAGTTTAAAGTTCCTTCATGAGCCATTTACGGTAATTACATTAATCAATATATTTTATGATTTATAAATAATAAAATATTTATATTTGACTTTTTTTGCAGGAACCATTGCCAAAAACTATCAATTGGCCTGACCAAAATTTATCTATAACAATTTATCCAGAAAAATGAACATTTTAAATTATTTTATTCATAATTCTTATTTTAGTGACTTTTTTTTTAATTACCTTGTAATATTAGTTCCTTAATACCTATATCGTTGTTTCTCTTTATTAATTGAATGTGTATTATTTGTATTTGTATTTTTTTTTCTTCAATAATTATTAATGTACTCTGTGAACCTTTCATACAGTATTAAAAAAAAAAATGAGTGTCTTATGAACTTATCATAATTTTATCATACTTTTAAGTATAATTTTTCACTAAGTGAACTATAATTTATAAAACTAAAGTATTGTCATTTGCAAGTATATGTTGACAATTAGTTATGAGTGGTTTATGATAGATAACTTACAAAATAATTTTTTATACTCAATAATTTTCTATATTAATTGTCAAATCAATATGTTGTCTATCAAAAATGAATTGTTATTAATTAATTATTAAAATTATTGGGCTTTTCAACTTTTGAAAATGGTCTTAATACAGTATATTTTGAATAACATTTTTATATTGATTTTAATATTATAAGTATAACCAATTACTTCAAAACACTACCAATTAGACATACCACCTTAGATTACAGAACTCACAATGCTGCAAGTCGAAAATATATATGAGCATTGCGAAGTGTGAATTGATGTGCAACAGCAGTGGCGCACCCAGGAGGGGGCTTTGGGACTGAGGCTCCCCTCCCAAAAATTATATTTCTCACTAAATTATACATTATTATAGAATATCTTCACAAATATAGTACTACAATGATGATTGATTAAACATATAATATAACATATTATAATAATAGTAAAAAAATTACCATTTATGATTTGTGGTAATTATTAACTGGTATGTAAAGAAAATAGGAAAATGTCTAAGCCCCCCCCCCAAACAAAAATCCTGGGTGCGCGTCTGTACAACAGAATCAACATGTCGAAATGTTGCGTTTAATTTCCATTGAGTTGCATTCAATTATAATGTATTAATGTGGAAATCTATTATAATTCACAGCAAATTGCTGCTATTGGATCAATGAAGTTGATCAGCGATGTACATACAACAATTAGGTAAAAAGACCAATTGTGAAACAATTCTTAACTTTTTCCATCTACACAACAAATTGGTTACATTATTCAATACTGCATGCCATATTGCCATCTAATAACAATAAAATTTGTCATCTATTTCTAGTACGGCTACTGGTTTGTATTTAAAATGTTGATAAACAAATTGCAAAGCAGTCGTTAAATTTCTGTGACATAAATCTTGAAAATCCATGTTTTAAACCTGTTCCCATGTCAGAAAACCTTCAACATTATTTTTTTATGCACTAAATTAAACTAAAAAGAACTGGATGGGCCTTGCTCTGCTGTACAGTAGGGGGTGGAGTGCACCTCGTTTATAGGATTACGATGAATTTGTTAAATTTGAATGCAATGATAGGTAGGTATCATTGTGTACGAATAACTATTCTGAACAGAGATGATATGTTGGTCTAGAATAGGTATATTATATAATAAATTATGTTATAATTAGATTGAAATATTATGTCAATATTCTCTGTTCAAACGCTTATGAAAAAAAAATTGTGTCTATGGATTTCGAAAATTTTTGAATGACAATAAGAACAACTTGTGTGGAATAATCTATTAAATTTTCTAGTATTTTGTACCAACCAAATTGTTTTTATTAACGATTATAAAAAGAAAATGTAAAAAAATCAAATATTTCAAATGCCTATAAGTTGCTTAAAAATCAGTATAATTCATGAAAAAAATATGACGAAAATGTCAATATTAACAACTGGTAAAAATTTCGAGTATCTGCGACTTACACTTTTTGAGTTATTACAAATATTGAAAATCGTTTGAGAATAAATCGATGTTTTATGCAATTTCGTAAAAATTTAAATTTCAAACGGTCATAAAATTTTTCCCATACGATCCGGTAGAAATTTTTTTATAGTTTTTTGAGGAGTAACTTATGGTTAACCTAGTGTTAAAATTTTAAACCTTAAGTATGAATAGAATAAATTTTATGATTTTTTAACTACAAAATAACTTGCAAATTATCTCGATTTTGACACATTTTGTAGAAATTTAAACTTTATGGGCTTATAAAAAAATTTGTGTGAAACGATTTCATATTTTTTTTTAGCTGCAGTAAGTATAACTTATGATAAATCTTGTATTAAATTTTCAAGAGTTTTTGGACAGCTAAATAAATTTTATAGGTATTTCAAAAAAAAAAACTTACAAAAATCGAAAATTTAAATTGTCTATAAATAAGTCAAAATACTTTGAAAATTTATCCATGTATATAGAAAAAGCCAATATAAAGATTTGGTAATAATTTCAAGTGTTTGCAGTTTTTCGTTTTTGATTAGAATCACTCCGTTCAGAATCTAAAATGTGTATCAAAAAGCATTACAAAAATCGATATGTTTTTGAACTATCTTTTTCATTATCCCAGTTCAAATTGAACTGACTCAAATTTGCTAGGTTTAAAAACAGTATTGTAGTATTTAGTATTCTATTAAAAATCATGTTCCAGCCAAGACTGTTCCGTGAGAAGCTCGGTATTTAGCTGATAAACTAATAAATATTAATTAAAATAAGTATAGTATATTTTTATATTGTAGTTTAATCACAATTAATATATACGACAGTATTTTATATTATTTATTAGACAATAATTAAATAATACGTTTTATTGATACAATTTTATTATATAGGATATAGAAAAATAAATTATATTAAATTTTCAATATACATTTTTTCATTATATGCAATAAGATAAAAATATTAACATTTTTTAATTCAATCAATATTAAAAAATCTTTTTTCTGGATTTTGCCTTTACAAATTTTCCTATATAAGTATGTTTGTTAAATTGTGGTAATTGGTCTTCTGAAAACTATTAAAAGCTGCAGAAGCACTTAAAGCAGTATCAAATAAAAATAAATGAGTACGAGAAAAGCTACAAAAGCATAATATGGCTAACCATATTGTGGTATTACATTCAATAGATATACCAGCAAAAATAAAATTGTTGTTTAATTTAGTAAATACTGTGATAACATTTTTTTTTTTTTTGAAGTATCCATATATTTACACTAAGTTTTTACCTAGGGGTAAGAATAGTTTAGAATACCTGTCTATTCTTTTAGATTTTGAAGAAACTTCTTTTTTTCTGAAAATATTATTTTGGGAACTTGAAACTTAGTCACAATGTAGCTAACAAGTTACCTAATGCTTTGATTCTCGGTATAACCATAACAATTCAACCATTATTTCAGAAATATTTGATTTCTTGCTTAGATGAGTTGAGGTGACCGATATTCTCCCTTCCTCCTCTACTGTTATACCTCCTCTACTTGTATATTACATTATTACATACAGTATCACAACTTACGTTCTAACCTGTCTGAAGATCGGGATCTTATAGGCCTAAATATTAACTTCAGCTTTGTGTATAGCCAGAAAAATATTTTTGGGGTGGGGATTATATTTTCAATTCTCTCCTACATATAACTACCAACTTTTTAATTGAAATAAGTCGATTAAACATAAGTTAAAATATAAAATTTCGGAGAAGGAGGGGAGTTATAACTAATAAGTTTATAATCCGCTAACCCTCCTTGGCTACGCCACTGTATGTAGCGGCGTAGCCTAAACTATTCTTCGTAAATGCATAGTCTTATATTTAATAAATATTACACTTAATTCTGTATTGTTTATAATTTAAAGAATGTTGTTCGGTTGTTTAATTTCAAAACTGTAATACATAAATAGGATAAGTGCGATGATTGTTGATCGAAACAAATCATGAAAACACTTAACACGCATATACTAGTATATTAGTAGGTATTATACTATTATAATAACTCGCTACTGTTACCGACTTATTCATTTTATTTACGGATGTGTTGACCAGAGTCATCACATGAGTAGGTACCTACTTAAATAGCACAATATAGTTACCTGCCTATTTCATTTGTATATCTAGTTAAAAATAAATTGAAATTGAATTGTCAATACTATTTTTTATTCCATTCCAAATCCTTCACTGTTTAGTATGGCTGTTACTAATTTTTCTTTAAGCTGATAATGATCAGAATATTGAGGCAATACCAATTGATTGAAACACGTATGTGCTTCGGGCAAATAATCAGATCTATTCGGACCTCTGGTTATTTTGAAATTCATGTCTCCCATACCGCCAACTGGTACACGATCACTTCCAGTAACGAAAAGCAAAAACTTACGTTTTTGATCATCCGATAATGATTCAACGATATTCCAAAATTGACTGTAAATTAAATAGATGTGTAAATATAGGTAAATCTGTTTAAAAAAATCTGAGAACAAGAAAAAATTATTGATACCAAATAATGCTGTCGTCGGATCGATACCCATCGTACTCGGTAGCCTTACGGAGTTCACGTAAATCTAGTGTTTCAGTACCACAGACTAATAACTCAACTTCTTCAGGTCTCAGCATCTGATTACAATGATTTAATACATTGAAATTATCAATGATAATCATAAATATTTTGGTCAATCAAGTAAATATTGCGATCGACAAACTTACAATTAAAGCGTTCGAGGCGCAAACACTATGAAATCCGAAGTAAAACGCTCGAAATTGTTCATAAATAGCTAAATTAAGTACCCAGTTCAAGTATAAGCTTACATACTCCTGACGATTTTCATTTGTCACTGGTATATTTTCTCCATTAGGTTTTAATTTGTGTGTTTTTGGCGTTTTATGTTCCTCAAGTGAAACCTAGATTAATTCATATTAAAACTACTACTGATTACTGACTATAATAGGTAACACAAAACAGTTGAACTAGTACAGTAATGCACTACAATATGCAATATTCATACTGCATAGAGCTATAAACTCACGTCAAGAATTAATATTCTGTGTTTATTCTTTAGTTTTATCTATACTAATGTGATTTTAGCTACTAATGTCATTAAGCGTTCTACTAATTATTTTGGTATATAGAAACAGTGTTATTTTATAATATTATATTTAAATATTGTGTGATTAATATAATATTAATATTAATGACTAATCGTAGAGTATTTTATATAAATATATAAATATATAATCAATGTAAGTATATTATATTTTATTCTCAAATGTTAAATAAAATATTGATTACTTTTACCATAATCTACAAATTAAAACCAGTATTTGTTTCCTTATAGCTAATAGTAAATAGTAAATATATACATTTAAACAACAAGAATCTATGAGGGAAAGACGTTTGGACCAGGAACGTTTGGGTTACCAATAAAATTGAAAACTTTTTGCAACAAATTTATATTCGTAAAAATAAACTACCTAATTTGAAGTATTTTTATACAGCGTATTTCCTCAAATTAAGTAAGTTATTTAGGCTAACACATAGCGGTTATATTTTAAATCAGACCAAAAACCCATAGTTTTAAACCTTGCATTCCTTTGACACTAATACGGTATTACTAAATTTTTTTCTTCAGTTGTATTCAATACTGTGTGTTAATATTTATAAATTATTTTTACGTTCCTGTAATTTATCTTTTACTTCCATCCAAAAATTTAGAAATGTATCAATATATAAAGTGAAATAAAATTATTATTATAAATATTTAACTGGTAAAAATATTAGATATACTAAATTTCTATGCAGATTTCAAAAAATTTGCACATAATAATGTGATAAATAATTTTCCAAAATGTAAAATCGTTTGTAGCTTTTTTTATTTAAATCAAAGTTTTTATCGTAAAATTAAAAAACAATAGGTTTTACATACAAAATACAACGAAAAAACCCCAGAAGTTGGAAATTGGTTAAAATGTTTTATGGGTTAACTTTTTTACCACCGTGGCACCATCTGAAATCGAAGATGAATTTACACAACTGATGTCCATTGCTCTTGGTATTGAACATGCTTTTTACTTTTCTGACTATGTTACGTATCAGAAATTCAACTTTTTAACTTTCTATGTGGATGGCAGAACCTTTCAATTCTGTGGAACAACAAATGGTCCTAAATTGTTTCACTCTGATTATAAATCACAAACTATGATTAAAATATCGTAAATTTTAAAGAATAGATTTAATATGATAAAATAATAATAAAATGGATAGAACATAATAATGGTCAGATATTTCAGTTGTCGTACTTGAAGATAATTAGGTACCAACTGGCAATTGGACAGATGTTCAGCAGCTGTTTGTATTAATAACCAATATTAATTTATAATAATACAATCCTATATATATTTTCAATATTTTTATATGTTTAACGAACTAATTTTACAATTAATGAATACAAAACAGACTTATATTGATAAAAATATGGAGTAGAACTATTAATAATGTAGAGACTGAACCTGTAAAAATAGAAAGAGAAATGCTGGTCCAAACGGTTAGTATTATTTTTTATCCCAAACGGGTTGTATTTCAGAAAAATTAGTCCAAACGGGTCTTCCTCGAATCTTGTGTGATTAAAATAAGAAAATATGAATTAGATAATCCAGTTAATAGTTAATTTAATTCCACTTTCGTGCAGAATACAGTATAATAAGTTAATCAAAAACAGACTGCAGAGTATTAAATAATAGGTACTTGATATTTGAAAATAAAGGTGTTGGTAATAACTAATAAGTATACAATAATGATGAACAATACAAAATATGTAAATCACTCTATGAATGAATTATCTAAGTACCTGGAATGTAAGTCCCATGTCTTCCTCAACGTTTCCTTCGTATTCTAGAAGATGTTTTAACCCATTAGCCACATCCTGAAACACATGGTACACTCTATAGTCTATAGTTCTATACTGACTATACTATAGATTGCCATAGACTATAGGTCTATACTCTATAGTATAGACTCTATACTATAAAGTCGAAAATATTGTTCAAATAAATTTGTATTGTTTTTTTTTAATGATCAAGTTTTTAGACGTAATTTCAATTATTTTACCAACCGGCATGATCTCATTTAAGTCATCTAGCGTGGGGTTATCGGCTACGCCCACGTTTATGTCATTGACTGTGGGTACAACGGGTGGCGATAATAGTTTCCTGTAGCAAATACCCGGAAAACTTAAGTCCAATATAATGGAATTATACACAGCCAAGCCCATTAATACACCGATGAGATTGTATTCCCGGAGATTTGTGTGATCTGTTTGTCCGGTACTGAACCAGTAGCACCGAGAATGCGAATAATACACGAACATCCCGTAATCGGAGTGAAATATTTCACGAATCAATAGTAGAAACCATTCCTTTGTCAAACCTCCCATATCTAGTCCAGGTTCTCCAGCAAACGTAACTTTTAACTTTTTCTTCAAATATTTTTGCTTGAAAGTAATCTGAAAACACACATTCGTATGATGACGAAATCATTTAAATACACTGTGTATCAATAAAACATGATTGCGCATATTATGTATAGACGTATGGTTGTAATCTTGTAAGAGTTGTAAGGTTGTGGGAAATTGGAAAACTTTGTACGGTCAATCCGAAAACATGAAATCATGGACAGTTTGTACTATAGGTACTTATTATATTGTGGTAGGTATAGTATAAGAATATTGTACAATAATATTTATATTTTAAACTGTAAAAACTCTGAACATTAAAACTGTTAAAAGATATTTGTACACACATAAAATAAATCTAATTAATAGTTTGAATATACGTAATATATAGACGATATTATATTCAGATTAAAATTAGTTATGATTTATTTATTTACTATGTTACTTTACCAAAAAAAAGTTACTTTTGATTTTGAATATTTTCAACGTTATTTGTGTTATTAATACGTAAAACCCTATATTTATGGTCATTTATAATAAATAATTAAATAGTGAGTCCTCCGCACCCCTAAAGTAGTGCATAAAATTAACACTATTAACATAAACACAACTAAAAAATGTGTAAAAGTCATAACAATTTTAAATTTTTAAAAAGAGAAATAAAACATTATATAAATTATTTTATTTTTGCACATAAACATTGTTTGGTGCACAATCGTTTTGATTTTTTGTCAGTAAAAGGCGAAAAGTGTGCCATTATGATTCGTGTTATTTTTTTTTAAATAGAAATTCCTAATTTTAATATTAAGAATTTAAACAAAATAAGTTTAAAAATATTATGCTCATTTGAATTTGAATTTTTTTCCGTTTTTACCTTAATACATTACCATAACACTAACCTATAAATAACAAAAATATTGACAATAATGAACAAACAGAAACTTCAGATTAAGAGGAAGTAATGATAGGTATATGATAGGATAATTTAACCATAGGTTTTCATTTACTATACCTAGGTAAATTATAAAAACTCCTAGAAAGACCAATGCTATAATTATTGCTTTAATAATATATTAACATTTATGAAAGGGAAAACAATTAAGTAATCGAATAAATTATTTTTATAATATCTGTAAATTAATTATGGACATATTATACATAAAAACTTTATAAGTATTATATAGTATTTTTCAATTGGGAAAAATAATAAAACAAAATATGTATTAGAATCAAAATGCAAAGCAAAGTCGTATGTAGGAATCGATTTGTTTTGCAAGGAAACAATATTTGTTTTTTCCGGGCTCTATACCTAAATTAATATATGCGGATGTACGTCGGAAATAGAAACTTAAACAAACGTAAGCGAATTGTAGACGAAACAAAAATAATAGTTGCAAGATAGAAATAAATACCTATAGTATATAGGTCATCCCAATACACCATGAAATTTATAATAATCTTTATATTTTCTTTTATAAAACAAAACCTAAGTCTTAAGTATCAATACAGTTGTATGCATTGATAAATTATTTATTGGGATGAAATAATTAAAAACTATCTTTGAAAGGAATACGTTATATTGAAGTTTTAAAATAATAAATTCATGTATACAATTTTTAAATGATGGAGATATACTAAAGAATGCTCTGATAGGAAAAATAAATAAAAAACATCCATATAGAAGACTAAGAACAAGATTGTAAGACACCGTAGAAAAGAATATGAAACTGGTATATGGAAGTGCAATGCTAGACTGGACCTTAGACAGATAAAAATGGAGAGGCTTACTAGCGGCAGCACAGGTCCTTAATGGACCGATAAGCTGTTAATGATAAAGATAAAATATTTAATTCAAGTGTATAATAAGTTTTTATTCAGCCACTATATTTGGAAATTAAAAATTAAAAAAAAAACTCAATTGGGTGGACTTTTATAAATATTATTTTTAATTTGATAATTTTATATTATATGTAATTACATATTTACGATTTATCAAATATTGTTTTCTTACTTCATTTAATGAATCTTGCACCAAATGTGATCGCCTGACGTTAATATTCAAAAAGAATATATCGATATTAGGCGTCTGCCTTCTTGCAATTTTCGACACTAAAGATTTTCTAGCATTTAGAATCATTTGATGTTCAGAGTCTTTAGTAAGTATGATTCTCTTTGCAACAATACTCAAAATGAATGGATATTGACAATAAGAAAAACATTCGTATGGTCTAAAACTTTGCCAATTATAGTAATCACGCATTAGATCAATGTGATCCAATGCAGAGTTATACAATTCACTAAAATGTAAGATTTCTGGTCCTAGTTTATTAGCTTCATCTGAAATATAAATACAAGAAACTATGAAAGATTTCACATTTAAAATATTGATATTATTAATATCTATTAATTGCTTATTTAAAATAATATTATACATTTATACCTACAACAAACAATTAAATTTACAATAAAATCTTATTTATAATCGTTTTAATTTATACAAAAGAACAGGGAAAATCAAAAATATGTTCACTATTTTAATGTATCTATATTCTATACATATAATTAAATTTATTTTAAAAGAAAATTAATATTAACACTGGTATACCATCTATAATATACAAAAAATATAAATGTTATAAATATTTTATAGAATTTGTATTGATGTGAATTTAGAATTATGATATTGGTAGCTATAAATCAAAAAAAAAAAAAACCATAATAGTTATAATTATAAATTATAATCTGTACATATTAACATTACCAAATAGTTAATAAAAACAACACCTAGATCTGAATTGAAATATGTATTAGTAAGAGTATTTTGTAGGGTATAAAAATGATGATTACTAATATGAATTATAGTTACTTAATACCTTTGGTATTACTATTGGTGTTAATTTTTTTAAAGTTTTTGTTTGTCTAAAATATTATTAATACTAATATTAACTGTACACTTTTATTAAATTATATGTTAACTTACTAATTAATGCTAAGTTTTTTGTTGCTGACGGAATCCACCAAAGTGTTTTCGCCAACGGCGGTAGAGATTTGTCATTTGGAGAAAATTGTCGTGAAGTTATAAATTGCATAATGTATCTTATAAATGACCTTAATCTGTCCAGTTCCAGTCTTCAATAAAAAATTATAATTATATTATTAATATAAAATAATTGTAGTAAAATAAATAATAAGAAAAATTCTGAAATGACACCGATTCCGAATTTTTTTTTAAAACAAATAATGTTTTATTAGTAAATCTGCAGATTCTTAACGATACAAATTCAATATTACTATAGCTGAATATAATATTAAAGATTACAGTTTCGGTACAATAACCAAGATGTATAAACAATTTACAGAGCTAAATTTTCTGCATTTTTATTATTATATATATATTATTTTATATATAGGAGGTAGTCAGTGTACAATTTATAAGCTATAAATTATGATCTTCTTAGTTCTTAATAAAATAAATACAAACAGTATCAGGACGAAATTTAACATTACTTCAGTGATTTTTTTTCTGTTTTCAATACGTTTAGGAAATTTTTGAAAAATAGACTGTTTAAAAGTTTAGCCCTTGTCTTGTTTTATATTTTTATTCTATAATGTGGTTGCAAAAAAATTGTAGTGTAAATTTAGTATTTACTATCCGAAAAATTATTTACTAAAAAATAAAACATTATGGTAAGACTAATATGTTCCTCGCTTTTTGTTAATAGCATAAAATCCTATAGATTTAGGTTACATTAAAAAAAAAAATATGGACTTATGTATTAGTACAAATAGTATAATATATACAAAATCAATATTTGTATATTTTTCATAACTATAATATTAAATTATATGAATTGTATTTCTATTTAGTCTTTTCATACAACAATAAATACATAAATAGTAAACAAGCGATACCTACAAAAATATCCGATATTATATACACCCAAATAATTTTTTAATTGCTTCTATTGCATAATATTGCTGACAATGCATTTGGGTTTTCGATCGAATGGCTACTTATATCCCAACGAGGCTATTCGTGTTACCATTAACTCTTGATACAATTAAACCGTCAATATACAATTCGTTGAAAGTATCACCATGAAGTTATTACTGAGTTTAGCTTTAATTTGTGCCGTGGCTAGTGCCAAACCAATGGACGAGATCGTTAAAACAGAGAAATCGATTGAATTCCTCAAAACCAAAAATGAAAAAAATGAAACTGAGTTGAAGCGTAATAATCAGATGTCTTCCGAAACAGAGGAGAAAGAATCAAAAATTTATCTTAATCCTGCAGATGATAAATCTAGGTAATTAATTCGTAGTATTTATAATTAATTTACTAATTAACTTTTTATAGAATTAAATTTAATGGGCAATTATTATTTATGACTATAATTTAAAGCAAAATATTTAATCAATAATTCAATGATTTTAAATATTATGCATAATATTACAAATTCTTAAATTTTAATAAAACTATATAATTTTCTAAATCATTAAGAATATGTCAAAGAACCAATGACGGATATTTTTACAAAAAAAAAATAACATGGACAAATGTCTTTTCATGTACATTTTTCATTAATTGTATGTAAACTAGTTAAAACTTTGCGTATTTATTCATTACGAGTTAAATAAGCCACTAAACACTTGGTACATTAAAACATACAATTGAAAATTATACTAGTTTATTACATAAAGATTATTTAGTGTTTAAAATATTTATTATAAATATTACTGATTATAAACAATCGTTATATTTATTGGCTATTTCTATTTGTCAATTATAAGATGAAAATGATAAAAATGTTTTCAATTGTTGTCATAATATTATGTGTATAATGTGTTAATGTATGTATGTTAATGTATAATGTGTATTATAACTTATAATTTAAATACATTATAATATGTCCATTATTCTATTGTAATTTATATTTCAATACAAACTATGAAGACCTATCATCCAAGAAGTGATTTAATAATCTATTTTACTCAGTAATTTTTCTTATATGAACAAAAACATACATTTAATGTAAAAAAAAAAATTAATAAAATGTTGTATTTTATAAATCAGGTCATTGTATATTTTTTTGATAGAATAGGTAGTTTTCTGTTTTATTGCTTGGAAATTTAATGCAAGGCTTATTATAGGCCATTTAACTGAACACCAAAAAGTAAAAAGTTTAAATAAAGTACATTGAACAATTACAATTATCTTTATTTTCAAACTTCAATCATGGCTTTTATTAAATTATTCTAAATAAGATATACATTATTTTATATGTTACGTATAATTAGTAAAAACAGAATAAGATTTTGTTGAATATTAAAATGTAAAAATTTAAATGTCACTATAATATAGTAAAATATAATAAAAAAGTATTATTAAAAATTTAAATAATCTATTAAAAGTTTTAAAATATTTCTAATAATAACAATATAAATAAAGTAAAAAAGGTAAAGTGTGCTACAGGGATAGCTGAATGATATTGCTGCTACGTTATTTAAATTTTGAAACTAAATATACTATTGCTTTCGAAAAAAACAATTCTGAGTATAAGAGGTTGGATTTATATTTATAAAGATGAATGATATACTAGTAAAACTAAATATCTTATTAAAGTAGGTTTAACTTTTAATCGGAAATTTCAAATGTCTATATACATAGGATAACTATGTCCTGAATTTTCATAAAAATTAGTGATTTATCAACAAAAATACTTCGTCAACTCTGAATAGATTCAACGTGAAGATAAAAAAGAGTCTCTAAAGTTAGAAAACTTGTGATTTTAAAAAGGGACTAGGTAGTTTCATAAATTCGATTGGTTTAGAACTTTAGATGTATTTATGATTGTTTATATTTTGTGAAGCGTGTATTTATTTAATATAAATAATTTAATTTAAACAGGTGGCTACTGGCTACTAGTATAGGATTAGCATTTAAATAGTACAATAGCATATATTGTCTATGATTGAATTATAATAAAAATATGCAATGAAGATATGCATAATTATTTGAAATCATAAATAATAGTAATAATCGCCAAACTAAGTTAAATTATTAGTATTCAATAAATACATGCTTCATTATAAATGCAGACAATTATGAAAACCTCAAATTTTCATACTGATGAATTTATGAAATTTTTAATATCGCAACTTTTTCCAATTTAAGAGAATTTTTTTACTGTCGATATTTGACCAACTGTTTTATTAAGATAAAATAAAAATTGTTAATACACTAAAAAAAAAAACATATTATTAAATATATTAATTTATTAAAAGTTATTATGAGTACCTATTTCTAATAATATAAAACAAAATAACAACACAAGTATTATTATATTAGATAAGTAGTTTTTTTTATATACATAATAAATGATTTTCAAACAAAAATTGTTCCTAAATGTTTGCAAAAACTTTTTTATAAATATAAACTTTATTTTTATTTCTTATACTCAATTTATATTTTTATTAAAATTATGTATTATAAATATTGTATAAGTTTTAATACATCTATGAATTAATTTTTTTATTTTTAAAATTTTGCAGAAGTTCATACGATTCTATGGACCAGAACAACAACTCACCTATGAACTCACCTACATTAACTCGTACCCAAAATATCAAAACAAATTATCCAGAAAGATCTGTAGTTTCTAGAGCATATCCAATAGTATCAATGGTACCATCTTATAGGTCATATGGATTAGGGTCGGGGTCATTTGATTCGTTTAGTCAACCGATGTTTCAATCTTCTTCGTACCCATATGGATTACGACCTGGATCATATGGATTACCAAGACCATATGAGTCATCGATATCAAATGAATATTTAGAGTCGTCCGGATCTCCAGGACCATATGGATCATCAGGATCTTTAGGATCATATGGGTCGTCAGGATCTTTAGAATCATATGGGTCTTCAGAATCTTTAGGATCTTATGGTTCTGCAGTTATTCCAACATCGTATTCTAGTTCTATTCCTTGCCATAATGGAATCAACATTGCTCAACAAATAATTCACAAGCCTGTTGTTACAGAATTACAAGAAGTTATTCATAAACCTATAATCTCAGAATTACAAGAAATTGTGAACAAACCTGTTATCTCAGAAATTCAACAAGTCATACATAAGCCACTTTTCACGGAACATATTGGTTTCGGTCCATCTTACCATGGATATCAAAAACATATTGTTAAACAACCAATTTACCAGAAGCCCACTAAACATTTTGTACACCAACCAATGGCTCAAGGGGGAACAATTAATTTAGCTGATAAATATGAACATGCTATTAATAGTCCACAGAACATTTATGGACCCGAAACAAGTTCTCCGTGCGGATATTCAGGAACATACATACAACCAAATGCACAGTATGGGTCAGTAGTTTCTACTCCAAGTGTAGCATCTTACCAACCAGTATATTCGTCAGGTATAACCAATGAAGTTTCAACCAATTTTGCTCCTTCGATCCAATCTTCGACTCCATGCCGTTACGATACAAATCCGTCTGCTAAAACTTCATACAGATACGCCGCTCCAGCACCAATCGGTTACCCAACTCAAACTTTATTGGCATCCAATGGATATGTCTCTGTACCAAGTAGTGAATTATACGAGCAAAAGGCTTCTATTTTAAATTCTGTTAATGAAGAACTCAATAGAAATTCAGAGGAAAAATTGCAACCAATAGATGCAGCACATGAACAAATTATGTATGATAAAATCGAACCCTATAAACTACAGTCAAATTTTAACCAACAATATGTAAGCTCATTTCAACAACAACCCTTAGAATCCCAAAAATTAGGGAGAAACAGTATTGAAGACATCAAAAACATTAAAATGAATGTTGAAGCTATCGCTAAGCAAATTGAAAAGAACCCTGAGTTGAGGAAAGAATTATTAAAGATAATAACAGAGCATACTTATGTCGATGAAAAAATTACACAAACCAATAAAAAACAAGATAAAACAATTCAATAAAATACATTATGACTAATTTTTTTAAAAACGCAAATTGTATAGTTTGTGTAACTGTAAAAAATTAATAAATTAAATGTATTTGAATATTATTTTATGAGTTATAAATATAAACCAATATACTTACGTCCTAAACCAATTTACTAATAACTGATGATCATCTTTGCTTAAATGAGCAATATAATTTAATAAATGCGCAAATATTGGTGCACTTGAGTGAGTTCCAAAAACTGGACATTGAATAAAAACAAATAAAGCTCTGACTTCATCTTTCTCATAAAGGCTGAATAAAACAAATTTTTTATTTATAATTAATTCATAATTAAACTATAAATAATATCAGAACGCTACTTTTATCTTTCCCTTACTTATACTTATTGCATTGCCAAATGACAAAAACACATCCACATAAAATGGCTATAAATTAATTTAGAGATTTTTGTTTAAAATCAATTTAGGTCATTAGGACCATTTTTGTGAACGTGGACTTGTACAATAACTATAAGTAAAAAAAACCAGCATATTATGTTTAACGATATACGAGTATTATCTTAAAACAATTTAAATGTAAATAATAAATATCAAGTTAATCTGTATATATATATATTACTATATAGTACTAGCGAAACTCACTTTTTTTTATTTTCCAGTAATGCATTTATTATTGACTTTAAAACTATTTTATGGATTCCACTAGGCTGTAATAAATAAATCAAGCATTACAAATAATATGTAATAAATATTTTATCTGTTACTGGTAAAATTAATAATTTTAGTAAGTAGTAGTATAGTACTATAGTGTGGCAGAACAGTCTGTCTCAGTCACTCTCAGAATTGCGGTTAATCACCATTCATCACCTTAGCTGTTTACAGTTTATTATTTAAAATTCACCCCAAGAATAAAGTATCAAAATAAGATGTTCCTATTTATTTACTCAAGTAATAAAATATTAAACATATCAAATTGTCACTTTCTATCAGCTATTGTTCAAATAAATAACATTGTTTGGGAATAACATACAATTACATATACATTAATGATTTTGATTAGATATTATACCAAGTCTTTGAGGGCGTCATTAACAGCGTAGATGAATTCTAAATGAAGATCAGGATCATCAAGTTTAGCCCCAGATTGGCTTGGATTAATCTATTATCAACAAGTACACACAATTAAAATAAACAATTATACTCTGAAATTGAAAAATAAAAATGTAGAATACCTTAAACAGTGCACAAATTTCACAAAATGATTCGAATAATCTCATATAAAAACGCTGGACGGTAGTAAAATTTTCATTTTTATGGGCTTTCCGTATCTCCTGTCTGGAAATAAAACTGTCTCATTATATGAGTATTAGAAACAATGACACAAGGACACAAGGATAAGGTGTAATACCTATGTGTATAATTTAGGTACACAAAAGTTAGTGGCAAACAGCAGACTCTCATTAAATCATATAATCCGATTAATTATTTTGTTCGTGTATAAATAGGTTGTAGATATATATAAAATAAATCAGGGTCCAGCCGGTCCAGATCAGGTGTGAATATGGGGCCCCAGTGGTATATATAAGGGAGGGGCATAAAGGGCGGTAGTCCTCCCTCCGAAAAAATATTAAGAGTGAATAGAAAAACAAATTTGTTTAATTACAAAATTATGTTAACTTTCTGGCTACTACAGCCCGCCCCCCCCCGAAAATATTTTCTATATACGCTACTGCGATGCCCCCCTCAAACGGAGGTCATGATCTCCACAACAAAAGATTAGGTCTTTTATCTTTACTTGAAAATTGATATATACCTACATAAGTTTAATTTTTAATTTTTTTTGCCCTAAAAATGTTTAAAGCAATTAATATTTATGTGTTGTTTAAATAGTTAACATTTTGTTTTAAACAATGCATATACAATGTGTATTCTTAAACTATATCTCCATCTGTTAATAAAATTATAATTCTCATCTATTATTTATATTCTAAGAATGTTAAACATATTTTATGCAGTTCTGAATTCTTTATTGCATCTGTACGTTTAAAATGTTTAAATGATGTCTTAGTTAAGGGATGACCATGGCTCATGATTTATATATTAGTAAAAATAATGTGATCATTGCTTTGTTTGATTTTCCAATAAATATTTTACATGATTGTCAACTTGGCCGTTTTTTCGAAACTTCGTATATTGACAGGAAAAAGGCAACGAATGTAATGAAAAACATTATTCATGTTCTAAAACAAAAGAGAATAGGCAATGATTCTGTTATTCAGCAATTAATTCGGAATCAAAAGAGATTGCCGAGCACTGAGCAGTTAGACGTGGAGATGAGATCACCAAGACTTATTCCTAGACAGAGATATAGAAAATAACCAGCCAAAAGAATATTTCCACAAAAGTATATACATTCCATTCCTAGATTCAGTAATTGCAGATTTAGAAGGATATCTTTCTCCAGAAGTGCTCTCATTATTTAAATTGGGTATCTTTTTACTAAAATCAGTGTGCTTAAAAGTTGACTTGGTAGCCGTACGAGAATCTATTAAAATATACAATACACTACTACATAGTCCTGTTGTATCTGTGATATTATCAGAATTTCAGCTTTGGGTCACAAAACGGAAACGCGAAGTACTAGAAAGTTCCATTAAATTACTAGCCCTTACTTCAAGTAATAATCTCGTTAATAACGAGATACAAAGATTACACTCTAATATTCTGTTATCTTGCAAATACTTGCTACACTTTCTGTAAGTGTTGCACAGTGGAGAAATTATTTTCTTGTGCTTTAAGATGTGGCTTCGAGCAAACATGGGAGAGGAGCGCCTCACCGGTCTTGTATACTCAAAATTCATAAGGATAAAGATATCAACATTAATGAAATTATTTCAAGATTTACAAAACAAAAAAAAAGAAGTTTAAACTTTGTAATTTAATTTAAAAAATGTACATTAATTAATAAACTTCAAATTTTAGTTATTATATATGCATATTAATTAAAAATATCAAAAACAAAAACTTATCATTGACGTGCTAAGTCAAGGATAAAACTACTTAAGAATCTTGGTTCAATAATTAATGAAGCATAATGACGATAAGCAAAGGAATAAATGTAATAACGATCAACTTTTATTGTTTCCATGCTATAAATTTTATTTTCACGAAAACAAACAATATGGAATATTATAATTAATATATTATAGAAAAATAAGAAACAACCTACCGCATTACAACTATAATATTATTCATTACCTACAAATATTTACAAAATACAAAAATCAGTCTGCTACGAACAAAATGGGATTTATAATACTAATAGTAATATATTACAGGATCATGATAAGTATTATTTGACTTCTTCAACAGTAGGTTCTCGGGAATGTGTTCCGATTAGAGCACGAGTGATACCTAACTGATAAACATAATAAAGTATGTAAATGCCAATGTTAAAAGATTTTTTTTTGTATTATTCTTATTATAATATATAGGTACTTATTATAATCACTAATCGAGCCATGGAAGTAAATTTAAAATAATCAAGAGTCAAGATTGTGGTAAATTAAAATAATGAAGAATATGAGGTTTAATATTTGTATCCTATGAGCATGTATTCCCAGTATTCTACTAAAGCTGCAGTATTGCCAGTAATCAGTATTGGTATGAATTCACAAGGATCACAACGTCTGCGTGTGTTTGTATGAGTATAAAATTAACAGACAACATAGGAGGTACCTAGACACGCATTTATAATCAACTTTCAATGCCCAAGCCGCAAATAGGCTCAGCAAAAAAATACTTACAAAAATTCTTCTCGTGTTTCATGCCTAGTTGGATATTCAGGTTTGGATTCTATCAGAATATTTGTTTTATTGTTTCTACAATTCTGATCAATCGGAGTTATTGTTGATCTATATGCAAGGAATTGATTAGATTTATCCTGAAAATCAATAATAAAATATTTTATTTCGTATAAACGTCAATTTTATTTTTATTTTTTATTTATTTCTTATGTTTACAATAAGTAAAATTGAAATAATATTAATTTTTATATAGGATGATTGGGTTGGGTTAGGAAATTATCAAATAGTAATACTGCACACCTAGAAATTGAATTTTTTTTAAATTTTTTTTATAAATTTGGTTATTTATACGAGTTACGAGTATAAATACAAGTACTTGTAATATACACTATACATACTTATATATATATACAAGTATTTACATTTGGTTAGATTATTGGTAAAAGATTTTCAAGGTCTCTACACCAAAGTCGCATCAGTCGCCTCTTGGGATATATTGTCAGGTATATTTTCAGAAGTTAGCTTAGTTAGATTTGGGTATGTGATAAGCTTCGAATGTAGACGTTAATAGTGTGTTAGAGTGATACTGAAGACATGGCGAATATTGAGGTCTTAGTGAAATGTATGGTTGGATACGTAGAATAGTAGAAAGGAGCTTATGTGATTTCCTTGAGGATTTAGGATTGAAATGCTTGCAGTTTATTAATATTGGATGGCTTCGCTGAGTTCCAAACTTGTATAGTGTAGGTCTAAAGTGGCTTGAGGAGAAGTTTGAGAAGTTTGAAGAGGAGTAATTTATTATTCAGATTAACGCGTTTATAGATATTAAAATGTGGGCGGTGGTGTTCAATAGTTACTTTTTGGAGTTGATGTGTGTTATACATGTACAATCGGAGATTAAAATATAAGTTAGAAGTAATGTGCTTCTTTATAGAACTTATAGGAAATTTCAGCAGTGATATAAAATCAAAGCCGGTCGATTTGGCAAATATATGTGCGATTTCGGTCAGTGAAGTATGTTTTGGGTGAATAGTTATTGGAAGAGATTTAAAAAATTGTGGGACTTAAAATGTAGATAAATGTTAGGGAAACATTAGGCCTTCTTTTTGGTCATCTATCGTCCATAAACCATCAGGGAGAAATATAGACTTATGCATGTGGGATTTTTCTTGTAGATTTCCACACATCAGTTTCAAAATATTTTTTAAATACAATTAAATAAATTTATCAAGAACTGCATTTACCACTATAATATGATGGTGTGCAAACACCGATACAACTTGCTAGAATTGATTATTATGCTATGTATACATATTATAGGCTGTGGACACTATGGTATAGAGTCTATACTATAGAATATAATTTAGGAACTCTATACAAGTATTTGGTGGCAAAGGCGTCCATAAAGTGGGCAAGAGGAGACATGTCCTACTACCTTTTTCGTGATTTTAACACATGAAATATTATAATTCTTATTAAATACATACATTAATTATGGTAAATATTAAATAACGTTTATAATTTGTATAAATAAATTGCATGTATTATAATACATATTTTATTTTTTAAAAACACGTCCCCACCAAAATATCAATAGTAATAATAATGTTTGCTAAATTTATTTATTTGAAAAAGAAGAAGGGTAAAACCTTGTTTCAATAATATATACCTACTAAATTTAATAATATTATTTTTATAAATAACTTGCAGTGTGTCTGTATTATAAATAAACAGTAAAGAAGGTGTATCATTTTTATTTAGGGATTGATAATTTATAAAATTAAAAATACTATATAGTATACCAACTGATACCTACTTACCTACCGTTTAGATAAATATACAAAATATTACACTGAATTTTACCAAAAGCCTGTTTTAACTTAAAACTTTTAAGTTTATAAGATAGGTAAGACATTATAAGTAGGTACTCGTGAATGATCATATTTTATAAAATATAATATAACGAGTGCTTATCTAGTGACTATTAGTACCTATCTCATTATGAACTACACGAATGTAGTATTCGTACTTCCATAGAAAATCATATGTTGTAAGGTAAAACCATAATTTTTTGCTACCTACAAATTTCTACGTATTTATACATTTTACTATGCCTATTGGCTATAAATAACTGCATAATAAATTTAGCCCCTAGATATATTGCTTATTTTTTAATTTATTAAGTTGTGTTGACATAATAATAATAAATTATATTAATTATTAATTAGTATTTAAAACCAAAATTTAGAAACATGAGAATATTTTTACATGTAGGTAGTTGTATTTAAAATAAAGGTAAAAACTTACAATTGGTGGTAATCTAGAATACCCAGAGACAGTAGGATCACTACATGATCGTTGATTTCTGGCTAAAACAGGACTATCCTGATGACCACAGAAAGGACATGGACTCGATCGATTCCAATGATCTTCTGTATCTTCACACGAATCAATCTTAATCATTCAAGTTTAAAATTATCAGAATTATGACGATATAATATATTATACAGGTATACGTGATAGTTGATACCCACATTGCAAAAATAGTTTTATAAGCTAAATGAATAAAATGAATATTAAGATACTTACGTTTTTTGAATGTAAATGATCTGTAATTGAGGATCTACTAACACATGGCACTACAGAAAATGTTAAAGTCCTATTCAGGAAAGACTTCCTTACTTTGTCCCAGAGCCAAGTCATCCGGAGTCATTTAAAATAATTAATAAAATTGAACTTGGGTTGTTTTTCTATTCGTTTATTCTAAATGAGAGAATTTTCGATAACCCTTTGTATTGGCAGTATTAGGTTCATTATAGTATGTTTTACATACGCGTGTCATGACAACCGAATTAGAACGCATTCGATGTCCATATTTTAGATTTATTTGACACGTTTGGCTGTGCATCATACATATACGTATAGGGACTCATACATTTTTAATGCTATAGATACATAATGCAGATAGATTCCACAACCCTGCAGTTCAAGGTTTATTGATTTAAATTATTAATTTAAGCCATATTGAAACGTCATGTTCGATATTTGATAAGCCTTTCGTTATGGAATTAATGATACCTATGTACTTATACTCAACTTTGTCCCGTTGTCCGTATATAATAATAATATTTATAAATTACAATGAAATAAATATTTAAAATGAAATCTAGTACATTACATATTAATACACTCAGGTAGAATACAGTCAAAGGCGTCAGACCAAATGAGAGAGTTCAACTCAAAATGTCATAATTATAAAAATATAAATACAGTAATCCAATTAGTAATTAACAACATCAAAAATTGAATAAAGACCTACATAAAAAAAAAACCGTATGGGCCTCGCTCTGCTGTATAGTAGGGGGTGGAGTGGACCAGGGTTTATTCTAAGGATTTTCACTTACTACCCAAACACACTGAAATGTTCACATGGGTCTATGAGGTCGCGATAAGCTTAGTCGATAATATATATAGTATCTAATCGTAATTCGTAAAGTCAACTGCCCTTTTTATTTTTCCTACTAGGTACCCAATTTGGGTCGTAGGACATCGTTCATAGGATAGGTCATTAAAATGGATTTTTTAAATTTGAATGCAATTATAGGTATCATTGTATACTTACGAATAACAATTCTGAACGGAGATGATATGTTGGTCTAGAAAAGATATATTATGTTATATTTAAATTGAAATATAATCTCAATATTTGCTTTTCAAACGGTTATAAAAAATAATTTTACTTATAGATTTGAATATTTTTTTAATGACAGTAATAACAACTTTTGTGGAATCTTCTATTAAATTTTCAAGTAATTTTTACCACCCAAATTTTTTATCATCAATTATAAAAAAAATTGTAAAAAAAATCTAATATTTCAAATGCTTCTAAGTTGCTTAAAAATCAGTATATTTTGAAAAAAATATGACTTAAAGGAAATAACAACTGGTAAAAATTTCGAATTTCTGTGACTTATACTTTTTTAATTATAACAAATACTTAAAATTTTGAGATAAGTATACCTAATAATAAACCTTGTATTAAATTATCAAAAATTTTTGGACAGCTAAATATTTTTTATCGGTATTTCAAAAAAAAAAAACTTAGAAAAATCGAAAATTTAAATTGTCTATAAATAAGTCAAAATACTTTGAAAACGTTACCATGTTTAGAAAACGCTAATTTAAATATTTGGTGAAAATTTCAAGTGTACGCGGTTTTTTGTTTTTGAATTAGAGCATTTAAAAAAAAATGTAGATTGCCAAAACGTGGTTTTGCATAAAATTTCTCGTTTTTTCGTAATTTTTTTATGGTTTTTTTCGATGCTTTTAAAAAGTATTCAGAAAAGTTGCATCGAAGCATTTTTACTGCCCCAAAACGTGATGATAGACACAAAAAAAAAAAACATATATCATTGTAAATCCATCACTCCGTTCAGAATATAAAAAATTAAATCACTAATATAGAATTCCAAAAATGTGCCAATTAAGACAAAAAAAAAAACTGAAAAATTTCTTTACATAACCCAATAAAAATGTTCCTTCCCATATTATATTTAATATTTTCAATGCAATTCTATATAAGACATTCGACAATAGATAAATATTTTTTATTTGATTAATTTAGTTATTTTTGAAAATAATTTAAATAAATTGCCTTAATAAGTTGGAAATGTCGTATTGTTATTTTGCAGTTTATTTTCAATGGTGGTATGACGCATGATCATCTAGAATTCTATATCCAAAATCTGAATATAAATAAATATAATTAAATATGGAAAAAGTATTGAGACCAATAATGAATCATTGCATTATGATCACATAAAATTTCATTTATAATATTTAGGTATAATCCTTTGTAATATTGATGTATATACAATAGGTTCATAAATCATAATTGTAAGTTGTAACGGATCGTTCAGCACTACCTACCGCATACATAGAAGGAAAAAATCAAATGTTTAAAATATTTATTTCGTAGATGGTACTTTGCTGGTATTTTGAATAACTGTTTTTATGTACATACTACAACATAATCTCTAGGGCTCTTGGCATATAACTAAACAATTCAAAAATTGAAAAATAATGATTATTGATTGTTTATTGTAATTCAAAAACAAATTTGGAAACATTATGTTATAAAATCTTGAATTATTTCATAACATTTTGAGTAGTTAATTTGAAAAATAATTTTAAAGGATAATTATTATTTATTTTATTGGAAATTAGCAGCTAAAGGTACTCAGAAGGAACAATTTAAGATTTTTTTATTATTAAAATTAATATAAATTAATTAATAAAATAAATATTTGAAATTAATATAAATACCAAAAAATTAGTTTTTTTGAATAGTTATATTTATTATAAACATAATTTACAGTGTTACAAAAAAATGTAAATAAACATACTTCTGTTAACACTTTATATCTATTTTTAAATGAACAAAATTTATTTAATGCCAAATAGTGTTTACTAATTTTTAAAACTAATGAACAAAGTTATGCACATTAAAAAAATAAATGCATTTATTAACAATTAAAAAGTAGATTAATAAAATTGTAAAAATTAATTATTTTTCATTCAAAACTAATTATTTAAAGACAAACTTGTCAAACACATAAAATAAATTTGAAAACTACTAGAAAAATTACTAATACATAATTTTTAAATGTTTCAAAAAATAGATATAGTTATTTAAATACTGTAGGATGATAGAACTAATAATAATTAAAATAACAAAATTGAAAATGACATTTCGATGTACATTGTTAATTAATTTAATTAGGATAGTTATCTATGGTAGTTTTTTTAAAGTTAATGTAAATAACTACATAATACTTTTCTTTTCTTTCAAATAAAATCGGAAATTGGAAGACTAATACCATATTGTAATAACCCAAATAAAACCATTTAAATTATTATAATACTTTTAATTAGGTAACATTTATTATTGATTTATGACTTACATATAAGTTGAGTCATAAATACTTTTAAGTAAAGAAAATACAAGCTAGTACAATAATAATAGTATAGCTTAAACCTAATCAACAATATAGTCTCAAAGTAAATATATAACATAAAAACAAGTTATGAGAACAAATAATAGTGACATAATATACAAATTATAATACTTAATTATCTTTTTTATTTTAAAATACTCAAAATTAGAATATTTATTGAAAAAAATCAGTAAAAAACCATCAGTAATAAAAATTGAAATAAGATGTTAATCGGAGGAATAAACAATCTATCACCACCTTGTTATGGAATCAGCCTCTGACGAATTATTTTTTGATCCAGAACTAGATGCACGTCTCATCTAAAAAAGCAATATGTACAATATGTTATGACAATTATAAGTAGGACATAGGTTTATAATAAATATTAACACCAATAATTACTAATAACTATTTGTATTAATTGATTTACACAAATCGAACAATTAATTAAGTAATGTATAATTTGTCCGAAACAGTTAAATTTAATTTAAATTAACTACTTAAAAAACCAATTCAGCATAAGTTTTAAATATGTAGTTCATTTTTATGACAAGTGTATTAACTATTTACTATTTTCATTATTGTTTGTTGTTTCATGAATGATCATTAAATTTTAATAATTGTATGTACGTTTCGAATGAAAATGTATTTTTAGTGATTATACGTGGTACACCTTAGAGATGAACCAAATTTTATGACATCAAAGTATAATAATTAAGATGATAATAATTTAAATTTGCTATAGTCAATTTCCAAGAGTTAATAATTGATACATCCAGTAATTTAACCAGTAATGTTTTTATTCAACATATATTAACAATTGAAAAGCTGGGAACACATTTTCAAATTTAAAAAATGTTGGAAGATCAATTATATACATTTTATGTTTATCAAGAATATTGATATGAACAAAAAACTAATATTCTAACATCACTAGTATCAATTATTAGTTCTAGAAAAAAAAATAAGTCAATTTTTAAGAATGAAATAAATTCTTGTTTCACATTTTTTATTTAAGTAATTTTAGACTAATAATAATAATTTTTAGTTACATTAGCAGAAGATGGCAGACTATCTGATTGACTATTTTGTGCCTTGATCTATAAATAATAAAATAATACTATACATTAGAAAATGTCAAAACAATTGTTTATTTATTAATCATAAAATCTTACTTTATTATATTGGCTTCTTGATAAACTATCACTTCTAAAATCTTTATTAATTTCATCTTTATCATCTTTTTTATTGTAGCCTAGGGGTTTTAGAATCATAGAATGTGGTGATTTCTCATGTACCGGGCTTTCTATAAGTTTATTAAAAGTGAATTATCAGTCTTAGAATTATACTTTTATAATTATTTTTGTAGTAAATACCAGAATTTAGTTCCTTAACTAAAGTTGACATAGCATTTGTCACAGAATCTGCAGCCACTAACAAATCATTCCTTAAACTTCGGTTTCCACATGATATGGACCCACTTATACTAGAATTATTTGATGCACTAACAGGTGTACCTACAAAAAATAGTTAATCATATTATGATGATGTAATGTTAATATTTTTTTATGTAAAATTATTGTAGTTGAAATTTTATTCAATAAATACGGTTTGTACAAAAATATTTTATAACTTTACCTGCTAGGGAGTTGCCAGTAAAGGCTGATTTTACATCACCAACCATTACTGAATCAGATGTAGACATAAGAGATAGTGATGAAGCTGATGTCAAAGTTCCACCTGGTGTAGGAGGTGCTGACTTTGAGGGAGGAGGAGACTTAGTTGAGCGAGGTGATGAATTTGGAGTTGAACGTGGGGATCCTTGATGATTCTAAAATATAAAATTGTACTTGAGTTAAATTTAACAACCTACTTAATTGTTTTATCAAATTGAATGTAAAGTAGTAGTTATTATCATAGTTATAATCAGTTAGTATTATATATACAAAAATTACAATAACTTTATAACTTTTAGTAATAATAATAATTCATATCAGCTCCTAGTATCTTATGAAGAGTATCAATTAAGTCAAAGTGACAGATTTTTTTCACTTAAATTAAATGTTTACAAACTACATTATAATTGAATCAATTTTTTATTAATGTAAAATCTGATGAGCAAAACTATCTCAAAATTTAAAACTAATTCAAAATATTTATCTTATTTACATATTTAAATATATATAATTTACTTTTAAAAGTTTCATTAATCCTTCTAACTGCACCATTAATTGTCTTCTAGAATCCTGTAATCCTGTTAAATGAGCTTCCAATTCATGTTTTCTATTTCTTAATGCACGAAGTTCACTCATAAGGGCAGGGTCATCTTCAGAAAATCCGGAGCAGAATCCTTCCATTTCTTGTTGTTTTCTTTAAAAATGTTGAGTATAATTTTTAAAAAACACTATCATGATATAATTAAGTAACAAATTATAAAGTATATAATCAATTCATATTGTACCTAAGTCTTGAAATTTCTTTCATAATTTCTCTGTTTTTAGATTCTAATTGGGTAATAAGTTCTCTTTGAGCTCTAGAAGTATCCAAACTTAAAGAGCCTTCTGATGGAGCTCTACCCTAATGAAAATAATCATTATAAATAAAATAAATATAAAGATATTCATGCTTATGAAAAAAAAATCTATTTACTACTTTAGCTTCGGCAGCAAGCCTAGCAGCATAACGGGCAATTAATTTATGTTCATCATCCATTGAAGTGTAATCTAAACTCATTGTACGCTTATCAGGACTGAAAAAAAATAACATGAAAACATATAAACAAACAAATTATAGGTATATTAATTAATTACCTTTTTAAACTATTCTTACTATCCAATGTATTAAATTGACTACTAAGGGATAATTCTGAAAAGCCATTGTGGCATGGCAAAGGGGAGGGTGGTCTTAAACAAAACAAATTATATTAATTTAATAATAGCTTTTAAACTAGAAAATTATATATGCTTACATAATGTGAGATAAATTAATGGTTTTCTCAGGTTCCTCGGGAAAACGTGGTATATTTGTCTTTTCTTTTTCTGGTACACAGCGAAATGATTTTCGAAGAGAATGACCTATTTGTTTACTAGGAGATTTCTATACAAAAAAAAATGTATAACAACTTTGAAGTATAATTATAGTACATAGTACAATGAACTTACATAACTAGTGTATTCCTTAACATCATGCTCAATAGTATGACTAGAAGCAACTCGTCCCCTCCAAAAGCACTCTTGACACATTTGAAAATTATGACATTTTTGACAACGATATCTAAATCCAGTAAAATTATCACGGCGACAAGCATCACAACAAATAGGATGAGTAACTGGAAAAAAATAAAATATTAAAAAAATTATAATATAAATTTAATTAAATTTAACAAACCATTTTCAACATTTGCTAACCGATGCAATAATGGTAACCATACAAGACAAGCTGGGCCAGGATCCGATATCATTGAGTCCATAAAATCATTTACAGTAACTTTACTATTCTGTGAATTGATGATAATGGTCATAATTAGTAAATATAAATAATTAATCAAAATATATAATTATATATATTTTACCCCAGAAAATATTTCTGCTGATATCTGATCACTATAATGAAAGGAAGGAGATTCATATACAGCTGAAGGAAGTACCAATACTTCTTGTAAATATTCTCGAAATTTCCAAGCTACCATATGTCCATTTTGATCACATATTTGTGAAAATATATCTAAAATTAATCAAATGTTTCTTTACTACCAAAACCGTAAGAGTATTAAAAAAAAATGATTAATTTACATCTAAGTTTATCCATTAATTTCCCTGAACACATTGTAGCCAAAGCAACTTTAATAGATAAAACTCTTATCCTCCCCATGGTATCATTACTGAAAAAACAAAAACATAGCTAATTAAGTACAATCTATTTTTTAATTATTTATACAATCAATGACAAATGTAAAAATTGAGTATGTCAATTGTTTCCAACTATCTTTCATAATAAATAATCTTTCAGAATTATTTCAATAAGTATTTATTGAAGATTTATCTTTATTCTTATATTTACTATATCTTTATTCTTATATATAGGTTATCCTTATGAGAGCTCAGTTATTAAAATAATTATTTAATGTCGTAGAATGATAAACATATTGAAGGTCATATAAATATTATTCTATTGGTTTTTAATTAATATAAAATGTGAAACTCATATGACATACTATACAATTATAAGTGTTAAAGATAAGAACCCACATATAAAAATATGCAATAGGTACCTAGTTTTATACATAAAATATTAAAAACATCATAAGAACTATTAGTAGTGTATTTATAAAAATTACAATTTACAGTTTACTTACGCCGAATAAACAGACATAATCCAATTGAGGAGTACTGTAGTTAATAAATCATCATGTACCCGTTGTTGAATAGGTAACCGTTTATTCAAATTAACATATAAACTTGTTAAAAGTTTTTCAAATTTTGAAACATTAATTTCGACATGAGATTCTAATGTGTTTAATCCATTTTCACGAAATGCTTCAATGACATTCCATATATCAATCATATGTACTAGGCAAATAATATACATAAAAATATAATAATTATAATTAATTGTTGGACTTAATAACATTAGATTAAGTAATCTCTTGTATATAAAAGGTTTAACTGATATATTAATGCGCAACCCTAACCACTAGGTCTAGACTTAAAATTTTATACAGAGATTCCATACACAATGAGCACCAAGAAAGGATTTTTTGAAAATCACACTTTCAATTGATGGTTCATTGTAGTTTGAGCTCAGGACGGCATGTATATTGTATTTACTTACTAGTTACTAAGGTAAAATATTATGTTGATTTTATGGTGATGGACAGTAAATGTTTTGTATCACTATGACAACCAAAATAATAATAATAAATAATTTTAGATTATATAAATCAACGCGATTGTAAAATTATTTTACAAAACTATATGCACTGTTTTACTCTACACTATAGATATAATTTTAAACTTTAAACTTTATATTTTGTTTAAGTATTTATTAAAATAAAAAATAAAAAATATATGTTAAATGTATTATATAGTGTATTTATTATTTAACAGACAAACATGAAAAAAAAAAAATGATGATAAAATGAATGATTAAAAGTAACTATGTTAGTTTAATACACTATTATAATAATAATCCATTTGACATTTTGACAGTTTAATAAAAGTTTAACAATAAATCATTTTTATAGTAATTATAATTACGTCAAAATAGATTAGTCACAAAGTAAATTAACTGGAATAGCAATAATTTTATTGTGGTAACAACAAAATTAATATAAACAAAGAAGATATATAAAAACCTATTAAGTAAAAAATATATATATGCTGTAAGAGACCTTGGGATGAGATTTGTTACCAGAACATTAAATATGACAGTAAAAAAAAATATATTATTATAAAACCAATATATTCCTTTCTCAAAAAAATTAAAACTTTTTACTGAGGTGATATTAAATTCAGTATTTTTGCAGTTTAGGTCCAATAACAAGGATAATAACAAAAATATGAGAACTATTACAAATTTGTAAACAACAATTTTTGAAAATGTGGTTCTATAATTCCTAATTAGGTTTACATTTTAGGTATTGTTATTTATTTTTAATTTTTTACCTAATGGTATAAAATAGCACTACAATATTTGCAAATCCAAGTAGTGCTTGAATCATATAATATTTAAATGTTTCAGGTGATTACACTAAAATTTTTTATTTATGATATTCTAGTATATTTAAATATAGCTTGACAGCTAAAATAGAAAAACTAACCTATGTATTATAGTGGGATACTGAGAAAGTATAATGAAATTGACTTAACATTTAAAATTATTCTGAACAGTCAATATTCATAGTTCATACTCATTAATTGATAATTGATTGAGTAATAATCAAAACATTTAAATTATTTTAAAATTATAGATAAAATAGTTACCTTACTAATAAAAATAATTTTCTTATAACAAAAGGAGAGTATAATTAATTTCACTATTTTTATAACTTGCAAGTAATCTTTCCTTCTGGTAAGAAAATGTAACACAAAATTTAAAAAGTAACATTATAATTTGAATAAAAGATATTTAACTTTGAAAATACTCCAACAAATAACTGTTTCACTTTGCTTTAAGTATAATAATTAGTTATAATCAAATGTATAAATACTGTTGTAGTTTATGGGTATATTTTATGTACAGTAACTATATTAAATAACAGTTATTTTTATGATGCAGGAATTATAAGTCATATTTCATATACCATTATATTACTTATTAAAATTAAATTATTATATTAGTAGTACTTATATTAGATATCTTATAAATTAATTTAAAGCTTTTTAAGTGGAACCTGTTACATAACAGAGACAATAAGGAGAATGAAAAATTGTTAGTTTCACAAAAATGAAACTCAATGAATGAGAGAATAAAATTTGAAATGTACAATTTTTATTCTAATCCATGTATGTTACAGACATAACAAGGGGGCCGTAGTAGTCTAAAACTACAAGTATCACAAAATAAATTTAAATAGTTATTCAATTAATAAAAAACTTACAGTAGACTTTTTTTTGAACATATCTGAGTTTACATGCTGTTCTGTATGATGCAAAACGTATCATATCATAATTCTGACATCGCATTTCTTGTAAAAGTTGAAAGCGGCAGTCAGTTGTTGCTCTCCTATCAGCAGTCATACTGTAATAGATTAATCATTATATAAAATGTAAGCCAGTAAACATAGCATTGATATTTGATTAGTATTCAGAATTCAAAATAATAAAAAAAACTGACTGAAAGTTCTTAACAGTTTTAAGACGTAAAATGTCAATGTATAATTAAGGATAGGTAGTAATTGAAGATTTAAGTATTTGGGCACTTACATTAATTTATAATATAAAGTTGAGCTTATCCAATTAGAACTTCGTGATTTTCAAGGGATGAGCACAAGAGTATAGAATTAATAGCAGAAGCTGATCATACTTAAAACTACCCAGAACATTTATTTTAATATGTAGTAATCCGCACAAGCTAACTAGTGACAATTGCACGACCTAGTATTTAGTGTCGTCTACACGAATACACTATTGCCTGACTACTGCGACTGCCTCACTGCCTAAGTTTTTAACTGCTAAACTGCTACATAGTAGATAATAAAACTTAAATTAAAAATATACAACATTATCCGCCCACGATTTTATCAAACCGTTATCAAAATAACTAAACAGTGATGACGAAAATATACGTATAATTGGTACAATCCAGCGTTTTAGGTATGTTAACGTTGGCAACATTACTCTATGCCTTTAATATTTTGCTTATATTTAATACCTACCTAAACAAAATAAATGTTATTATTTAATTATTTACGTTTAATCGATACACGCTGTGATGGACTGATGGCATAGTTTGTCTGTATGGCTTAATCAAACCGCCAACAGAGACCATTTCTCACGTGTCTGTATTCAAACTAAGGAGGGGGCATATTCAACTGTTTTAATTTAAATTTAATTAAATACCTCTACATTTTTAGTTTTTATTTGCAATCTTGAGACTGGAAGTTTATTCTTATAAGTTATAATAATACTATGGTATAAAGACAATCGTCACCTTTAAAATTACTAATAGGCTTAGCTATACGGCTATACCTACCCCAAGGCCCAAATCACCGGATTATACTAAAAGTAACTCGTAAATTATATAACATGGTGTATAATAATTTATTTATTTAGGTATGTACCAATACTACCATCATTGATTTTAAATTATAATTATATATTTATATTATATATATTGATGTATGATGAATTATATTTATAATTAATGGTACCATGAAGAATAAAGATCTTTATTACGTAGGTACCTATAAGCATAATAATATAGGTATTCATTTTGTCTTCTGTAGCCTTATGTAGTTGTGACTTGTGTGCAATTATAAATGTTTACTAAACAATTAATATTAAGTACATTGTGCATTCCTGAAATTTGAAAATAATATATAATATAGAGTCTGGCTTTTATTTGCTGAGAAAACCCATGTAATAATTAATAACGAATGAATGTATGTTATATTTTTAAAAGTTGAATTTCGGTTTACGAAGTTCAGGGATGAAACGTATAATTTTATCCCGATTAAAATTCCTACGGTAGGAATATTTATATTTTAAATTCTTACTTATTTATAATGCTTTGTCGAGTTAACGAGACTTTTTTATTTGGTAATTATCATGATATCGCAATCATGTCTATAATTGCAAATCGCAATATATAATATAAGGGCTAGCTTTTGTTACCCTTACCCGGAGTTTAATTTGTCAATAATATGATTAAAGGTATGATTGGTATGAATGCAAATAACACCAGGTTGAAAGTTGTAATTAATTAAGGTACGCTATGGAATAGCAGTAGTTCTCTACAGTGTAGAGAACTACAGTTTCATTTTATGATGTAGTGTACTGTGTAGTCTACACTACATCATAAAATGAGACTACTGACCAAATTTCATACTCGTAGCTTTATAGCGGTTGTAGCGAATTTTTCCATGATAAACTTTAAACACCTTTTAACCCCCCTAGAGATTAAATTTTCAAAAATCCTTCCTTGGCGGATGTTTACGTCGTAATAGCTCTCTGTATGTAAAATTTTAGCCCAATTCAACAAGTAGTTTGAGCTGTGAGTTGATATGTCACTCCTAGCCTTTTTTATGTTTCCTTTTTGTGACGACACTACTTAACTTTTTTCCATTTTTTTTTCACACAGTTGTTCCAAATATCCTACTGAGTTTCACCACGCCTCCCGGTTTTTCAATTTTTGTCTGGAGGGAGAGAGAAGGGGCCGAGATTGTATTTTTATGTTCCAATTGAGTGCTTTGTAAAAGAAATAAAAGGATTATCAGGTATAAATTTATTGTTAAAAGGGTAATGGATACATGGAAAAAGGGGTAGGTAGGTAAGAAATTTGGTCAAAGTAAAATTAAGGTTAAATATATAAATATTGCCAACATGTGAAAAACATAATTAGACAAATTATTGGTAAAAACATTGATTATAAATCAAGTATCAAGTATCAATGGTAAAAGCGTCCTCAAGTTATGGCATAACATCGGAAAACGTAGATTCTTTTTTAAATAATATATAGATGTTAATAGGTAGGTAACCAAAAATGGTTAGGGCTCTAAATAATGTATGGTAGTGTTATTGTATAGATGTATTCCATTCATAACTAAAAATTATGCCCGGCCAAGTCTGTCCCGTGCGAACTGCGAAGCCGAGTAACTCAGCAACTATAGCTATTAAAAGTAATATTATTAGTATAGTATAATATTTATAGAATATAATAGATCAGTCATCGGTACAAAAACAGTGTTTTAATTCTGCACACGCGCACACAATATTATGCTGCCCTGGTACGCGATGTATCAACAGCGCGTGTCACAAAGTCTGTACGCCGGTCACGAATGTGCCCAATAAAAAAGATAACACGCGCGCGGTAAAGTATTGGCACCGGAAGTAATCGTAACTCGTAAGTACCTGCGTAGTCTGTTGGGCGTTTTTGTCGTCGTGAATTAAAACAATTCTTGAGCTTCGTTCGCCGGATACAATTTTACAACTAAAAAAATTGCAAATTCCGTTACCGTACGCGATTATTTCGTCAGCGTTCAGCGCGCGTGCAACTATAATATTATATATGCCAGGATAGAGATGCACTTCTAAAATCTAAACTGCAGGGGGGAACGGAAATTAATTTCGTAGAGCATTTGATTTTCCTGTATCTTCAACCTACCTACATGCATTTTAGTATTTAAATAGCCTCAATATTAGACTCGTTAAAACCAGTGTTCGAAGCGTTTCATTCAAATAATCTTGGCATAGAGCGGCAAGATATAACATAGGTATTATAATATATCTATTCTAGACCAACATATCATCTCCGTTCAGAATCGTAATTTGTATACAATGATATCTATCATTGCATTCAATTTTTTTTTTTTAGTTTATAAAAGATTAAATAAAACTAAAATATAATAACTATAAATTTTATTGTATTTAATGCGTCTTTTTAACTTTTAATATTTTTTGTGTATATTAATTTAACATTTTTAAAAAAAATAATAAATGAGTAAAAGTTTTCAAAAAACTTGAACCAACTCGGTATCTTTTAATATTGGTTTTTTTGAACCAATTGATACTTTACATTTTAAAGTTACTTGTCATTTCTAAATCCTTTTTTAATTGTGCTCTATGGTAAATTCTTTTTGTCCTTTTTAGATCTTATAACTTGCAAGCTCTAATATTATTAATTATTTATTTATATTTTATGGTACCAAAATTTACACCAAATCGACAAAAATTTCCATAAACACGAACAAAACAAAAATCGAATGATACTACGATTTTTGAGTGAACACAAAATTGTCTCAAGAATTAAATATTTTGTCACCACTCAGCAGTTTAAATAATATCGCAGATTTGTTTCCATCTTGTTAGAAAACAAAATATTACAGTTTTTTCGGCCTAGTATAATCTCGACATAACACTTAAATTTAAGTTTTTATTTATAAGTATTTATAGTTATTTTAGTTAAAATTATATTGGTAAACGGTAAATGATAGATTAGTGATTTAGGAAGCTAGAATTTGATAACATTTATAATTGAAAAGATTAAATGGAACACGGAACGGCATGTAGTAAAAATTTAAATCTGTTTAAATTTGAAGGGAAAGGGTTCGGGGTTTATATTATAACTTATTACGCATAGCCGCATAGGTAATAGGTTATATATCCCTCTCCTCCACACTAGTGTCTTATAGGAATTCAGTAAGAATGAAATGCAATAGAGCGACAATTGGAAAGCGGAAGCAATTATTTCTTAATAGTTGACAGTGAACCATGTCCTTATTTTGTCGCGAGACAATACCCGTGCCTAGGGGCGGACGTCGAGAGAACCTCACATGTTGACTTTTACGCGGAGTTCATTTGTGCCTGAAACTGAAGTTTTTTCTGTATTCAGCCGTTACAATATACTTTATTACTTAGATACCTACCTTTTTTTTTAGTGAGTTTCACTATGGTTAAGTAAGGTTTTTACTATTATTATTCTCTGGTACCTATTACATTTTGGATTTCCCTTCTAAATTTTTTATCGGTTTTTTTAGCTTAATACTAATTAACTTTTTTATTCATCGTCGATGTGTTTAAGCGTGGAGGGGGTACAAGAGGATGGCATTCCTCCACTTTTAATAATTACTAATTAATATTTTTGATTCCTCTAAATAATTTGTTCAATTTATAATATATCCTTATATTAATTATTTGCAATAGCCAATAATTAGTAATATCGATTGATAGAAGTTTTTTGGGTATACTCAGGGCCCCCACAAGAGGGTGGGATCAATGAGTGTCATGGTTTGGGGGGAAAAAACAGTATAATACAGGTCAACATATAAGTTTATATTAGAAAAGTCATATACAGTGTGATTCCTTTTAAAGGTAACACTAAATAATTCTGTCCAGTGACATCGGATTATTATGCGGTTTTCGGGAGGGGATAGTGAATACATAAATACACATTTCTTAATGATTTTTACATTTTTAGATCTTTCCGTGTGCGCATGCGCAATACAACTTGCATTTTTTGTATGATTGGAAAGATCTAAAAATGTAAAAATCATCAAGAAAAGTGTATTTATGTATTCCCTATCCCCTCCCGAAAACCGCTTATTAATCCGATGTCACTGGACAGAATTATTTAGTGTTACCTTTAAAAGGAATCACACTGTATAGTGTATCAATGATTTGATTTTTTACAACATAATTTTGCCTAACAATCTATGAGTGTATTATTTCTATTTCATAAGAACAATATAAGATACGAATGATCTAAAATTGTTAATTAATAAGCGAGTTAAGTAGCAAATAATTTGAACCTCATACCAAATTTTCCTGAAAAACAAATTACAATAAAAAGGAAGTTTATCGTGATGAAGTTCTATCCGAGACAAATAAAGCAGCTATAGCACAAGATTCTCTTTGGAGAATCAGGAGAAATGTTTTATTTAATATTTAAGATGTAATTATTATAACAGATTTGACACACCACTTTGAAGTACATCAAAAACTTTATAAACTGTTTTCTTTTATTATATGCTACATGAAGTTATCCTGTAAAAAATTTGAAGTTGACTTTCAAAAATCAGTTTTTGAAATAGAAATCAGAAATTATTTTTCTAAATTATCTATCGCTTAAAAAATATTTACTCCGCCATATGACCATCTCTGAAGCAAAAAGAACTTTTAGTAAAATAAGAAATTAGTTTGAGACTTGGCAAAGAGCTTCAACCAGCCAAGAACAGCTTCATTTTCTTATAATTTTATAGACTAAAAATAAATTTGCATCAAAAATTAATTTTGATGATATTATAAATGATTTTGCTAAAAAAAAGCAAGGGAAAAAAATTAATAATATAAAATTAAATTTTAAAATTATGTGATGCTATAATCAAATAAAAAGTATTAAAATATTCAAAGTTTAGTTAAAAAATTTATATTACATTCTTTATTAATAAATAATTATTTATACTTTTAAAAAGTTGTTGAATTTTATATTAACCTGCAGTATAATAGTGAATTACATGTGTTTTTAATTCATTCTACAAGTAAATAAAATGTTAGAATTTAAAAATGAGGGCCCAGATTTATTTATAGTACCATGTATAAAAAATGCATGTGAGGGGAGGGAGGGGTGTGTGTACATAAGCCAATATTCATTACAAGTATTAAAATACAGGCATCCTCTATTTATTTTGAGCAAATTAGACTCAAAAATCAAAATTATTATGTTTTGATTAATAAAATACTAATATTAATACAATAAAAATAAATGATTATTTAAAATTTCAAATTGTATTACTATTATTACATAATACAATTATATTTATTAACTATGAGAGTATTGTTGCTTACATTTATACAACACATATTTATTTTTAAAAAATAAACAGAAAAATAAATAATATTGTACTAATATATTATAATAAACAGGTTTGTTTTTCCACCACAGACAAAAATATATATATTAATGATTATTATTGCCATCAAATAGTAATTATAAATCTAAATTTATAAAACAAAATTTATATACTTTCTTTTGTCTTTTGTTTTCTGGAACAACAAGTTGCAAAAGCAATTTTTTTTACATATTAATAATTAATTTTAATACAAATTAAAATTGTAAACTATTATTGATGCATATGCATTTATATATATATATATAATTTTACATAAATTATATAAGTTACCTCAATACAGTTTTTGTTCCAGACCAAAAACACAAATATTAAATAAAAAAAGGAAAATTTAAATTATTTACACATTTACTAATTATATAATGTAAAACACAATTTCATTAATGATACTAAAAGTAAAACAAAATGAACACAATATAATTTTTTATAGATATAAATTATTTCATAAATAATACATATAATTATTTATGAGAAAGAAGTCCGGTTTAAGCAATTTTTTCTAGTACCAACTAAGTATTGTTTTTAAAATATATAATAATAATAAAAAAAAAAGAATTGCACAGGGCAAATATTAAAACACACACACACACACACACACTCATATAGATACATAATAATTCATGCATTTAATTTTATACTAATGACCTTATCAATTAATTAAACATAAGTTGATGAATAATATTAATGTTTTTTTTTTTTTTTTTGGAAACTTAGGTAGCAGTGCTTCTACTTTAGCATCACAAAAATTAATAAAAATTGCACTGGAATCTAATTAAATATTTCAATATATAATTTTTGAAATAGAAAAAAAAAAAGAAAGAAAAAAAAATTGGTTAAATGGTTAAAAATTCAAACTCGAAAAAAAAATATACATATCAATAAAAATAAAATCTTAACATGTACTTACACAAAAGAAATGTGTAAGCAATTAATTAAAACCCAAACGTTTAAGGGTATTTTTAGTGGCTATGCGTGGTACACCTTCATTATTATGACCAGCCCACGTTTTTGATTTAGACCTGAACTTTCTTAAATCTTTAGTGTGAGCTGGATCATACATAGACCTATAACTAGATGGCACACATAAGCGACTGTATTGAGTATAAAATTTACAATATCCACCATCAAGCAAATACATTTCTGGATAGTCCAAATATGGATAACAAGTACTATTCTTTTGCCGATCTGCATTTCGTAGGTATCGGGATCTATAATATAAAAATAAGTTCATCATTTTATTTATTAACTGAAAAAAATGATTTTAATAACTCAGTGTTATTTAATAAGTTACATACAATATTGAATCAAGAGCAAAATACTAGTGTAATTATAATAAAAATAATATAATATGATCATTGATTAACTGTAGGTATATTTAGCAAAAATTTGGTGTTTTCACCAAGAAAAATGATTGACATACATCCAGTTAAGATCTTGGAAGATTATTCTATAATTTTACAATACATCAATAAAGCTATGTAATAAAATAATAAAAATAGAATCTATTATTTCTAAGATTTCTAAGGAAAAAAAAATTTATACCAAATATCTAAGTAAAATACTAATCTATTACAAGAACAATTTATATATATTCAATTGTACTTACAAACTTGGACCTCTTTCTGATGAAAATTCACAATGAAATATCAAAACATTTCTTTTTCCACAAATTATATCAGACTTTAAAGATTTTGTACCTAATTTATTTCCAATATAATTTTGAAGTAGTTGCTCCTTAGTATATATGTTAATAGCACCTCTTATATGACCACCTTCATATTCATAGGGATATCTATAAATGAAAAATAACAAATAATAAACAATTTTTTTCTCTTTACTCTTAAATTACTATCCTTAGTATAAAAAGTCTTTTTCACATTTACTCTTTGCTTCATCTCTCCTAATAACATACCAATACCATGTTAATCTAAGTTTTCCATAAATTTCACATTAATCAAATTTGGCAAATTAAAGGCAATCATTCCTTATCATATACTCCCTAGTTATTCGACAAATGAATCTAAATTTTTTTTTTTTAACTAATTCTAAGTCTCTGTCCCTAGTTCACAACCCATCACTTCAATCCAACATAAATTATAAATCTTTTACTAAAAAATAAATATCAATGTTACCTGCAGTCTATTATTAAATAGGAATCAATATAATCATCATAAATGCCTTCAAGTAATTGAGCTAATGTATCAGGAGATATGCTACGGAGATCTGCATGACGACCAAATGACAATAAAGGTAATATAAATGATTGACTGAAATCACCAATTAAGTTTAATCCATTGTCCTCTGTGAAGTAAAATTACAAATCAAATAAATTTAATTATTTAAGACACAACTTAGAAAAGTACTTAATATAATATAAGTATTGGTAAACATAATTATGATTTATAAATGTAAATATGAAACTATCATATTTATTAAAAACTTGGATTCTATATATAATATCTCTTAAAAATTCATCACTTTTTTGGTCTTATTTTTCAAAATTGATCATACTATATATATTTATTTAAAATAAATAATACAAATACACATTTCATTAATTATTAGAAATTAAATTTAAATTAATTTTATTCTATATAAATATTAAAAAAAAAAAAATACCAATAAGTTGCCTACTAAGATACTTGAGTACAGGGAGTATAGGTTTCAAAACAAACATAGATAATAAGTTATTAGTGAAGGTCATATTTATATTGAATATCTTATATTAAATGACTATAAAAAAAAAAATTAGATATAAATCAAAAGTACCATATGAGCAAATAGATAAGATAGAAGAATGTAAGTATTACAATGAAGTCTTGAAATCAAATTTCATTACTAATTTAATTATTATATTTTAGTTATAATTATTATTAAATACATTGTTAAATTTTAAATTTTTAAAAGTTTTACATTTTCAAACAAAAATTATATTCCGCTACAAACAATGGGAAATATGATTTTACAGACTAACATGACAATAAATTTGCGTTTACTTTTAAAATTGACTAGTGTTCTTCAAATAAGTATTAATAGTATTGGAACATAATGTAACATAATTTTCAAATTTTATTTTGTATTGGAGATCCCATTTCAATTTTAAAATAGGATTGTCATATGTTTAAATAAGCCACAGTAATAAACAGTGAAATATAAGGTTCTTTTCAGATTTTATTAGCGATACTAAATCAATTTGAGAAAAGCCCATAGTAATAAAAGTAGAACTGTACGCTCACAGTCTAGACTAGTGGTTCCCAACCTTTTTAGTTGTACGGACTACCAATTTATAAAAAGAAAACTTTGAGGCACATTAATAACATCTATCAACAGTACACCTATATATATACATATTTACATATAGTTATGTCAGTCATTAGAAATAGAAGAATTAGAAACCAATTATTTATAAATAAAAAAACTTTATTCAACAATTTATATAATTTTATGTGATTTTTAACCATGCTTGTCTATCACGAGAGAGTCAATATACGAGTTAAAACTAGATAAGTTATTTTCACCTTAAATCATTTTCAACTTTTAGTTTTTTTCTACTTTTATTAAAAAAAAAAAAGTGGAAAAAACTCGTCTATACAAATAAGTTGTCGAAAAGCCCATCATTTCTAGGTATATAATAAAAATATATAATAATATTATTTTTAATAAAGTTAATATTATATGGTTTGGTCGACCGCGACCCATAGGTTGGGAACCACTGGTCTAGACCAGTACTTCTCAACCTTTTTTGTTATAGGGCCCCCTAAATTTAATGTAAAATTATCAAGGCCCCTCTCAATCAGAATCATTAATTATTTTAAATATTATTTATAATGATTAATCATATGGTCGGTTATAATGAATACATTATAATGTTATATTTATATAATAACTAAATAATCGGAAATATTTTAAATTAAATACATATTTCAAGGCTCCCTAGTCATATAGTTACAGCCCCCAGGTTGAGAAGCACTGGTCTAAACTAGTGAACATCTTTTAACAGATTTTAAATAATAATACAATAGTAATTATCCGAAAAGTTACTTTTTTACATTTTTATTCCCATTATGTAATCTTGATTACACTATCATTATCTAATATCTATTAATACAATATTCAAACATTTAATTTTAGGATCTTCATTCAAAAATTATATACCAACACTAACACCATAAATTAAAAACAAAACTTAATGTAACGTAAGCATGCAATTATTTGAAAATGAATAAATTATGTATAGTTAAGATTCAACGGTACCGGAGGTGCTAGCATACTATTTAGCAAATATTTGGCAAACCAACACATACAGAAAAATAGGGCTACAAATATATCCCTACTATACCCCAAAGGGTACCTTTGATTGAGCCCCTCACAATAATACGACTTTTATTAAATAAATTCAGAGTTTATTTTAGAATTAAATGAGATTTTGTATAAAATATATAATAAAAAATAAAAAATTATATTTTAAAAAGAACCGGATAGGTTTACTCTGCTGTATAGTAGGAGTGGACCTCGTTCATAGGATAGGTCATTACAATGGATTTGTTAAATTTGAATGCAATGATAGGTATCATAGTATATGAATAACAATTCTGAACAGTTATGACATGTTAGTCTAGAATAGGTATATTATATAAAATATTATACCCTTCCTTTCCTATCCTTTGCTTTCAGAAAAGTTGCTGTATAAGGAAATTGAAGCATTTTTACTGCCCCAAAACATAGTGATGATAGACACAAAAAAATTAAAAATTAAATCATTGTAAAACTAATAGATTCCATCACTTAGTTCAGATTCTAAAAGTGGACCAAATTCACACTTTTGTATTTCCTAATTAAGATAATCACATAAAAAGTAACAAATACTAACTAAGTTTAAAAGTGGAGATTTAAAAAATGTACATGGAATAATTTATAGTATTCAATAAAATATTTTATTTACCTTTTTCAAATGCAGCTTTTATTGTTGCTTCACTGGTTGAAACTGATCTATGTAGTTTAGACACATTCTCCTTGCAGAATCCGTAGTCGAAAAGAGTAGTTTTTCTACGAGTTACAGGAGCAGTAAAAGATATCTTTGAAGTATCTAGTCTTGGAGATTCAAATGACATAGATAGATCAACATTAGGTCTTAATTTTTTTGATGTAATGGATGTTTCTGAACATTCAAATTCATTAATTAATTTTCGTTTTCTAACACTTCTTTCATTTGTATTTTTTATATCTTCAAAAACTGAATCCTAATTTAAACATAATTATATTAAGAATTATAAAAAAAAAAAAAAAAAAAAAAAATAAGGTTTACAGTTTTCCGAGGAATATCTGAACAGTATTTATTTTTTGGTTTGACAATAGACTTTATAATTGGTGATTTTTGTCCACATATATCTCCATCAATTAAATTATTAAATCCAGGGGGTAGTGAACTTTGTGACTATAAATAAACATTTATAATTAATAAATAAAACATTTAATATTAATAGTAATATTATCATTAATTCACCAATCTTTCTGGAGATACAGCATTGTCTATAAATGAATCATCAATGCATGGGACTGCACTGGGGCAAATAAAAGAATCTGAATGAGACATTTCTAATAATGAACTTCTTTTTTCAATCACTCCTTGGGATTCAATTATCCTACAAGTAAAATAAATTATTTGATTTTTTATTAAATATACAAATATTTTATCTTTGGAAATTACCTATTTGAAGATCTTGAATCATCAGAAGGCACAGAGAAAAACCCACTATCTTGTGAGTTAGGATCATGATCTTCTAATGGATGACGTCCTCTTGTATGACGACTGTGTATCAAAAACTACAAAAATATATGATATTTAATTAATATATTTATATTTAATTATTAATTTATATACATAAATCATAATAAATGTGAAGTTTAAGAAGTTTTAGTTGAATAAGAAATAAAATAAGAATTACCAAATATCATTATTATTGATAATAGCTTTTCATTAATAATGATATTGATTATTCACAAATATATTCATTATTAAGATAGCTTAATAATTTTTTAGAACATGGTTCCAATTTTTTTTTTTCAATCACATGTAAGATAAAACAGTATACTTCTAAAACTTAACACTTTAGTTGTATAGGTTTATAAAACCAAATCAATATTTTATTTAAATTATTTTATATTTTAATGATTTCTTTTAAAATAAAATTTTAAAATTTAACGACACACCCTTTGAAAATCGCTGTTATAGATACACAGAGAAATATTTTAAGGGTATTGTTTAGGTATGTATATATTTTGTAGATAAATGTCATTATTAACAATTTAATTATTACTATATTTTTTAACAGGTACTGTAAGAAAATAGGAATTTTGGTCTTCGTAAGTTATAGTATAGAAATATTTATATATAATGTATAATTATATAATATATATATATATATATATATATAATGTAAAATGCTAGAATACATATTTTGGGTATTTTAAGAATCTAAAGTGGTTACCTTAGTTACAAATTAAAAATGAAATTACCGTTGGACTTGATTGAACTGGTGATGCCATTGTTTTGGAGACAATCATATCCATACACTTGGATGAATTTTCTTTTTCAACTGGACTATTCATCATTTTTTGAAGCATTAGACTTTTCAATGCTGAATTTTCGGTATTATTTTTTGAATTTCCCTTGTATAATCTTTAACAATATAATTTATATTTATTAAGTTTATTTATTTATTTACTAAATCACCAATAAATATTTACATGGTATAAGTATACCTTAAATATATTAATTACCTATTATTTTCAATCCCTAATGAATTGTTTCTATCATGATCTACAAATAAATTAAATTTTTTATTAATTAAAATAAAAAAAGATTAACATTTTAAATGTATATTATACAGAATTGATATTGGTAACGTAAAAAAAAAAAAAAAAACAGTGCTATTTATGGTAAACCACAGAAGGTTAAACAATATACAAATTTCCTTACGCACAAATGTAAATAAATTACTTTGAAAAGAAAAAGAATCATTAGGTATAATATTTTAACCTAAATTAAATATTTACCTTGAAGTTTATTTTCATAGCCTTTTTTAAGTGTGTCGGACTCGGACAATGTTAGTCTGCGTCTGACAGTTAATGATGTTCCTAGACAATTTGCCAAATTTGTTATTGGTGAAGCCACCTCTTGGATTGGTACTCTATCTGAACTCATCTTTAAGCTTTAATATTTATTGACTATATTATATTATATGTTTTGGAACAGTCTGAAAAATGTATAATAAGTGTAATTATTTTTTTAAGATTATTATTTATTAAATATAATAAAAGCATATTAGAGTAAGTTAATATACATAACCTAATTACCAAATTTTCAATATCAAATAGGATTTAAATTGGTCAAGACCACTTTTTAACTAACAATAAAAATATCTTACAACCATAATTAACTATTAATAAATTAATTTATAATTTTATGATTAACAGTTATTTTTTTTTTATTATAAAAAATAATTTCTTTAATAAAATTAATTTAAGAATAACATGTTTACTTACATAAATATAAAATTAAATATCTTTACATATTTATGAAAATATATTAAAAACTTGTACAAAGTCCTAATTTTTAAAATACTTTTACAATAATATATAGAAGAGTGGGTGGTTAAATTATGATTTCAAAAGCTTAAAAATAAATCTTTTCACCTTTGTAAATCTCATAAAACATCAGACAATTTATATTGCTTTAAATAACCCATACACAAATCACACACACTATATATTATTATTTTTTCCTATCTTTCTATATAGATTAATTTAGTTTATATAATAACTTTAGATGTCCTGATTTTCAAGCATGTTTCGTTAAATATTGTATTCAATATGTTACAGTAAAATGTACTAACTCTAATACAAAGTTCTGCTTTTGTTTCAATTTTAAATAGTTGTTAATTTTTATGTTTACTTAAATACAATATATTTAATGCCTACCTGGATTAAAAAGTAAATCAACTGAGAAATTAAAAGCCAAATTAATGTAAACAAAAAAATCTTTTTATTGCTTAAATTGCATCAAATTACTAAATTATAAATATTAATAATTACTAATTAGTATATTATACTAAATAATTGTATTTAAAATGTTGGATGGTTAACTATATTAATAATTTATTGTTCATATAAATTAGATTTAAACTTTTGTAGGCATCTCTTATTATAATTATGATTTTTTTCATCAATAATAAATAAATTATACTATTATAATTTATAACTATTAAACTATGTTTCATTTTTTATAATGTTTAGTCCAAGGCTGAGCAAATAAAACTATACTTAAAATCAATTATAAAGGGGGATTAAAGCCTCCCAACTCCCAAGTAGATGCAGATACCGTTCTTTATCCAGTTTCTTTTGAATACTTGTCCCACTTGATCCTTACAACATACCTAAATAATTTAAAACTATTGATTAATTTTATCTACCATTTATGACAATTCTAAGCTAAAAGTTCTGGTATGTATTTTTTTTTCTGATTACTTCATTTATCCATTATAGCATTTTCATCTGTATTATCTTACCCTCTGTTCTGTATATTAATATATAATAAATATGATTATTTATTTTTATTTTAATAAATTAAGTAATTCCATAATATATTATATTTTACTTATAGGTACTATACCTATTTAAAAAATATATTATCAACTAATATGTTAGAAATTATTTTAAAAAAAATTAGAAACCTAAAATTATTATATTTTAACACTGCAATGTAAGGAGTCCCTATAAATATTTAAGTTAACATTTATTGAGAACTTTAGATACTTGAAACTTCAAGGTATGAAATTATTAACCATGTGTTCATTAGGTTGAACTGATACAAAATAAATAAAATATTTTACCAAAATGATAACTTTATAGAACAAAGAACTATGCACTACATGTTTGACTACAGTATATAATATACATTAAATACTTTTATAATTCAATGTTGGTGCTACAGCAAATATAGAAAATAAACCTTTTACTAAATAAAATAAAATATACCAAGTTCAAATAACAACTTTTCATAAAATAAATGTAAAAGGATCACACTATGTCAATCAATGCATGTCTGATAAATAATTAAATAGTTTATGTCAATGTTAAAATATTACTATATTTTAACCATGTAGTAATATTATATATTACTACATGGTAATGGAAAAGTTTGTTGAGGTAGATTTATAAATTTAATCATCTACATTACTCTACTATCAGCCATAATTACTAGAAAAACATTGAAAACTCAATAACAGGATACCGTCACCCAGTGACCAGTGTTAGTTCCAAGTTCGAAAAGTTTAAAAAAAAGTATGTTAAGTTTGTTGGCCAAACGATATAACGCATTTGGGTAGACGAAAAGGGTAGTAGTAATAGTTGCAGGGATACGTTTCCGGTTCGCGAAAACAAGGTGGCCAGCGGCCACAACGGTTTCCGTGTTAAGTCGTTGGAGCCGCCGACAGCAAACACACCGCGCCGTACTCACTTAATCCGACAAACGTCACGTGATGGTAGTGGTGTTGATTTCGCTAGGACCGGTAGCCGATGGAACGCCAGACATTGTAGCGTTTGTAAAGCGTCTCGCTGGTTAATTTCTGTGTAAGCCTTGGTCAGCGACGCAGAAGTTCGGTCTAGCGTGAAAATTTGATATTGTCAAATAACTATTTACTACGTCAAGCTTGAAAAGATGAACACGAAATCTAACCGAATGCGCACACTCGAAACGCACAGCCACCTTCACAGTTGGCACCGTCTTTCAGAGTCGACCCGTTCTTATTAGTTTTTCAAAAATTTTAACGGGCGACTACAGCAGCGAAGGAGGTGGGGCCGTGGTGGTAGAGGGCGGCGGCGACGACAACGACGGTCGGTAGTAGCGCTGAAGACGGCGACGGCGGCGGCGGCGGCGGCGGCGGCGGCGACGACGACGTTCGACGTGCCTCTAAACCGGTGCGCTTAATAATAATACGACGGACGGAATCGGTTTCGGTACGTTGCCCACGTGGGAGCGCTGACAGTCACCGACGACGGGAGCGAATCGGCCGGCTGGCCCGGTGTTACGGGCTACGGCCGAACGAGGTGCGGGGTCGATGTGTGCCGTGTGGTACGACCGTATGTCGTCGTCATCGCGCGTCGGCGGTCCTCAACTCCTCACCACTGTCGGTCGTCGGCCTCGGCGGCATCGGAACAACGACGTCCGGGGGGAGGGGGAGGGGGGCAAATGCACAAAGAATCGGTTCGCGCTTTTCCGCCAGTTCGTCAACCCCTGCGCGGCCGTTTGTTATTATGCGTGCGCGTACTTTTTTACCGCTGTGCACTCGAACTCGTCCCCCTATCCGTGACTTGATGACGGGTTGGGGAGAAGGAGAGTACACGCGCGAACCGATCCGTTACTGTACGCTACCGCGGTAATGGTACGTGTCGCGCGCGTAATGCCCGCATGTTATATCATAATGTAATAATATTGTATTCAATTTTTTTCCGTAATCCCCATCACGGCAACAAAGCCTGTCCTCCCGTTCCGTCGCAGCACAACCCGCGTACCGTTCGTCCGTCGCGCGATTTCGCATTTTCACTGCGTCAAATGCACCGGGACCGCGATTTGAATAGACCGGCATCACACGCGCAGAATGACCGCCGACGTTTTACGAACTTCGCGTCACAATGCGATCTGACACGCGCATCCGTTGTCGCTGCACACGCTGCAGAAGTACAGACTGCCGGTCGGCTCGCTCATACGTCGGATATTATGTACTTTATGTATCTGTGCGTTTATATTAATTACATCATATTGACCATTGTAATGATCGCTGGATGAATTACGCGAATGATATCAGATATTCGACAATTCAAGATTATTGTCGGCCCGGTTGTAACCGTGGTTAAAATATTATCAATTACTCTATGCGCTCACCTTTCGACCATATAAACTAACTATTAAGTTTATATGGTCGAAGCGCTCACCAATGATATTATCAATAATGAATTTGGTTTAAAAATAATAAGAATTTGTAAACATTGTTCAAATGACAGTAATTATTGGGGCAGGACATCATAATCATATTATGTAAGCGCAGTTGTGACTTTATGAGATTGTAACACTTTTTTCGGAAATACAATATTATAGGAATACTCATTACAGTGATAATAACGGACATCGGCAAACAATAGTAAGATAGTACACGGATTACGTTGTACAATAATCTTCGAAGGACCGCCGAACCAGTCCATTTGAGTGAAAATGTGTCAATTAGGCGTGAAACCCTCGAAAAGAAAAATTAATAATTTTTCAACAATTATTGAACTAAATCAAAAATATTGAGATTTCCGCTTGGTACAAAGAATACGTAAATGCATAACACATATTTTGGGTACGTGTATAACAATAAAAAAAGCGTACATAGACTATATAAGTTATAATAGAGATAATAAAATAAAGTAAATGGGTTAAATAGATAAATATTATAACTTGACTTTATTTTGTTTGTATTATAATATCTATCTAATTCGTTTTTGATTGAAATCCATCTAATAATTTATAATTATCTAATAGTGAAATAAATAATGACCCCATTAACTGGTGCATAATAAGTCTAGTTCAGTCTAGAACATAATTCAGACTATGCCAGTATTTTAGTCGAGTGGTAAGTAATTACTAACTACTAAACGCTACTTGACCAGAAAAATCGAAACAAACGAATCAACTAAACTTGAATAAATCGGTTTATTCATACATGATTACTTACCACTCGACTAAAGTACTGACATAATTTGAATAAGACGCTTTTTTTCTGGATTTATATACGTAAAAATTAGGACAGCCTGATTTGAGACTTAAGTTCAATATTTGCAGATGAGGCAATTAACCGCAAGTCCAATAAGCAACGACTACTGCATTATATAATGCATTTTATAACTACCTATTTAATATAATAATGCAAGTACTAGATAGATGCGGACGCGTTTTATAAAATCTACAAACATTCAGTGTGTATCTTGTAAGATAAGATCATGTGAAGTACTGAGGTCTACTAATTCTATAGTCCTTATTTCTATACACTCAACACTCAGGATTTAATAAACCAAATGTAAAAAATAAAATGTTTTACTTTTGCTGAAGTATATTTCAATTTGTTGCAGTGGTAGTCTTAAAAAAAACAGCCAATAAAAATTGTTTAATATTATAAAAATCAATTCAATACCTACGATTAATTTGAAGTATTATTCGTGTCTTACTAAGTATAATTATTAAATTACTGAATAGCTAATGACATATAATATCACTAGATCTGGAGAAGAAACATAGAGAAGAATTTATGTAATTTATTGATTATGAATGTCGCGATGCTGACTATATCGGCTAAGTCAAGGAATAAGAATAGAAGAGTTTATACAGAGTCTTGGGGTTATTTTATATTTTAAATAACTTTCTATGGATATTTTTCTGCTTGGAATGGATAACAAATGTAATGGATATATTCAAAATGGAAATAATAATTTATAATGACCTGTGAAATGCTAATACCACAGAATATTACTGATTTTTTCTTTTGTAAAATAGAGTATTTACATTTCAATGTAGCATGATTTGAGTAAATACCCAATACCCATTATTACAATCTAATTAATTATTATAGAACGGTAACTAACCTATTTTAATTTCAATACATAGTATTTAAATATTATTACTAAAATCGTCGACTCAGCGATAACGCTCAGTATAAAATAGTCGAAATAATTAATAAATGATCAAGAATTTCAGAATGCTTTTGTCACAATGGGCCAACGCATATTATCTATTTATCGTGTATCTAAACAGCTAAACGCCTATAAATACCCAATACAAAAGACAATAGTACATACACAATACCCAAAATAATTAATAATTAATATTATAATAAGTGAAACATTATAGTACATTAGTAGTTAGTGCATGGGTACATGAACATAGCGACTGAATTTTCTCAGTAGAACATTAATAATTACTATATTATTGCTTTAGTGTAAGTAAATGCAATAATTATTTGTACGATGCACCTTGCACCTTAACAATAATGCGTAATGCATATTATAAAACTATGTATAAGCATAATATAGCAAAATATCACACCACTATATTATCACTTAATGTAAAAAATATATTCTAAAGAGACCATTCCCTATATTACCCTGCACAGCAGTTTGAAAAATACATTTTTTCTGATAATACCTTATGATCGAACGTGGAAAATATTATTAATGTCTGCTAGGATTCCCTTCCGATTCTTACCCTTCTATCATAGTTAATGGTAATATGCGTTATCAGGGATTCGATTTATGTGCAGTCGCAGACACCGGGTGTTTAACGCTTGTCAAAATCAGCATATATTAACGTGACCATACGTCCCGCTTTAAGAAAAGTCGACTTGTGGTGGGTATTTATTGATCACAAATCATAATCATATATTTATACATATATTCTAATAAAAGAATTGCTATTTTACGCAAAATGATATGATTTTCTCATTAAAATGTTCGGATGTCCCGCTTTGAAGAAAAACAATTATGGTCACGTTAAGCATACTCGACTGCCACGCGAAAACAATTTATTATATATGTGCGGTAAATGTAGTTCTCGCATAAACGGATATTCGTGGTAGAAATCAATAATTTTATTATTTTTGTTCTTTCGTTCAGACTGCACGGTTCGTTACTGGACTGCAGCGACCGCACTGACGAGTGACGATTACTGACGTCCGTAGCATGGAAGAATATCTGAACATCATGCCGTGTACTTATTCTATATTATTATTTATTACTAACCCGTGCGATGTATATTATGTTGGTGTATAATAAAAATGGTTTTCTTGAATAATTTGAAATCCTATGTTTTGAACAGACGTGAAAACCAGCAGGAAACAAATGGAACCTACACACATTGATAATATAAGCTTATAAAGCATCAACTGTTAGTTATTTTCCTCATTCGGTTTTTGAATGTCGATTCGATAAATAGGGATTTATAATAAAATATATTTACTGAAAATAGTATTAGATAATAGTATAATTAGTCTCGTGATTTTAGTCACAATAATATTATATTATCATTTATCAACATTCAATAATATTATCTCCACACTAAAAGTATATCATGAATTCATGACTAATATAACATCTATGTATTTAATATCATAACTACTATAGCCACTATAGGTGTACAGTATACAGGGCTGTAATCTTTATTATGTCAACGAATTTACGAAAACATAGTGCGTGCAGCCGGTCTATAATGAGAACAATAAGTTGATTAACAGCAATAGTCATAATAATAATAATAATAATAACGAATAACAATAGTAATAAATTGTATGTTTTACGTTTTTCAAACCACCTCGTAGATATTATACGATTATACTTCCAGTATTTGTCATTCGTGAGTGAACTGTTATGTACACACTACGTTCAGATGTTTGGATATACTAAATCGTGTGCCGTGTGGTGTAGACGAAAACGAAACATCGAGAAGGTAATAAAAAAAAAACTCGTCTTAGCGTGGGTCGACTCGGCCGTAATGTCGATCCATTTTCGAACCAACTCGACGCCGTCGCCGCTGTTGTACCGTTGCGGCCTTCCGGTATATTAGCTTCAGTAATACCCTCCAGTGACGCTTTAGAAAAAAAAATATATATAATCTTATCGTTTTAAATACTTGATTTTTAATTTCAAAAGATTAAACTTCATCACGAATAGCATCGAAATTTCTATGCATAAGTAAGAGATTATAAAAATTTCGTAAATCGTCAGGACAACGGTACGTGAACATAATAATACATATACTTACATTATATAGTATTATTATACGTTATGTTATTTGTGCGCACATTCGTGTTGTATGGCATACCTATCGTACACACTACACACGTATTAATTTTTACCTATAGACCTACAGGTACGAAACTAAGTAAAAACACCGGAACGACAGTACGAAATAATGTTGGAATTTCTCACAACAATAATGTTATAATGCTGCAACATAATCATGAAAAATATGATTTATAATCGATTTATGTGGATAAAATTTGTCACATATAAACACATGTAGGTATGTGCGTATAACGTACGTTATGGAATGCAGACGACTTGTGCACGACGCGTAGCGTTTTAATGTTCTTAGAGGCGACCGCGGTTTTTGTACATATCCTTTGAGGGGAGGGGAAGTCAGTCAAATATAAACCGTTTCTTTTTTTCGAAAATTTTTCCCCGAACCGCACATGGACCGTCAAATGTAATATTCGGGTACAAGACAGCGGCCCCGAGGGTGAACGAAGTGTATGCGTGTGTATATAATAATGTGTGTATTGGGGCGACCGAACGAAAATGGGTACGATTCGTTGTCGGTATATATATAACTTGTAAGAAACGACAAGGGACCACTGCACGTGGAATATTATGTGGGTATATTATATATATATATAAAGAAATTCATACGTCGCCGCACCGGTTCAGGTTTTAACTATACCGCGTATATATGGCCATACGGGGGGTGCGCAAAGACTCGCTTCGTGTATAGGGATACCGACACGTAGTATATATATATATATATGTATTATGTATTAAAACGTAAAGATTTCGTTGGACGACGGCGACGGCACAACAATCGGACAGACGGTTATTTTTCAAATAAGATTTTTTTTTCGGTCAAGATGAAAACGTCGAAATCGTACGCTTATAAGTATTTTTTCCTATACACGCGTTATGTTGCATCTCGGAAAATTACGTATTTTTTATTCATATCTAAACACTTATTAATGTACAACGGAATCGTGTAGCACCGCGTATACATATTCATATTGAATGATAAATAATTGATTATACATTTATATAATTATATTTCTAACATTAATCTCATCAAAAACAATCTGTGTAAAAACATCGCTGAGTAAAAAAAAAAAAATCACTGTTATAAAAATTGTGATACCAAAAATGTAATAAAGATATTGTTATAACTTGCTCGATATATGTATCAAGTAGGTATTCACAGAGTTCAGTTGAACGGCGTATATTACTAAACATATTTTTTTACTCTTGAGTGTCTATAAAATTACAATTACGAAGGTACATTATATGCTGGAATGTTTGGATAATTGATTTATATAACGTTACCACTTTTTGTTATTGATCGGTTACTTTACATTTTAATTGAAACGTCACACTTGTATTAAGCCGATAACCTACGTACTTATGTTTACTTAAGTATTAACGTAACAGTTTATTGAAACATTTTCTAATTGTTTATTGCTGACTGTCAACTTTTTAACTTCTTAAGTGTAACTGTGTGCAGTAAATATAGATGAAAATAGTAAATTTCCATTGCGGCCAAAACGCCCAAAAACCTACATTTTCGTTTAGGAAAAATATCATTTTAGATAATCCATAAGCGATACCCAGAAAACACTTAGTATAGAGATAATAGCCAGTATATACTACTGAGTAGTGACTATTCGTTAGTCATAACTCATAAGTCATCATAACTCATAACAGTCATAACTTACTGGTCTTACTACTCTACAGATATTATTGTTTTCCTTACGACCCTATCTCAGTAAGCTATACAGAAATTTCAGTTAAATTAACAAAAACTAATAAAAATATTGTTATTCGAGGTAATAAATAGCAATTTAAAATTGCCATTGATTTTGCAGCGTGCTGCAATTATTTTTTTGTTTTTATTTATTAAAATAATTTACTAGTAGAAACGAAAAACTTCAAAATTGTTTTAAATTTAAAATCTAACACCATAGCAAAAAATTAGAAAAAGAAATACAAAAACAACTTATAGATATAGGACTGCAGAGCATAGGTACCTAAAAATTATTCTCATGTGTAGTAACAATATCATCCCCAATATATTATTATTATAGGGGTGGATCCAAATGGGGTAGTCGATATACTATATATATATATATATATATATATATATATAGGGTAACCAGTCGCTCTCTCAACTCTTAAACATTAAAATGGACCCATCTGCCTTCTTTAATTTATTTGTTACTTAATTATAGATTCACTGGATTAAAGGGTAAACGCCGGGCTGAATGCAAAAAAACAATCGAGCTTATAATTTACAACCACTCAGATTTATTTGTAGTCGCTGTATCCGTCTCTGAATGTTAACGTCTTTGTGCTGTATACACCCACTCTTAAAAGTTGAATAAATAACGAAATAAAACGTATAATCAGATTTACGTAGGTGCGCAACAGGTGATTTCTTCGTGTCTCGACATCTCTTGTATGTTCATTATGTACCTTCGCGGTGGATACCGAGAAGTATTAAAATGGCATCCTTTCTATTCTTCAACAAAACATCATTGTTGAATGTACAAGGTGCAGGGACGGTATATATATATATATATATATATATATATATATATAGAAGAGCGGACGCAAAAGAACTCGGTATTTTTTTCGTTTTGCATCCTGAATGAAATAAAATAACCGTCCAAAATACACTATTCAAAAAATAACTAAATGAGTACCTACAACCTTCTCTACGGTATGGTTGCAGACTTTTGACTAAACACTTTTTTCACAGAAAAAAGCTTTCCTGAATGTAAAGTATATATTACGTACTTTTATTTTTATGAGTCTTATTTTATTACTACTGAATACTGATCATCATTAATCAGTAATTAATGATTATTTATTACACAATTATTACATAATGAGTGAAAATACGGTCCAATACCAACGGCTATACCAACTTTCGGTGTCAAGACGAAACTGAAGTTATCAGACGAACAAGATATTTTATAAGGTGAATTTTACTATTTTAGCGGAATAAACATATTTTGAAGTTCTATGATAAAGTACAGAGCACGCAAAGTGCTATATCGATTTAAGACGACAATTATTGAGAAATATCCATAACTAAATAAACTACATTAATAATTTATATGTAAAAACAGTGGCGGTGTGAATACTTATTTTTACTATAAAAGTATAAAACAATAGCATTTATTAGACAGGTGCTTACCAACCACATATACCAATATTTTACTCTCTCTGCCTCCTTTACCTCCCTATTTAAACGTGTCTGCATGCTTGCAGTATTTTCTATTTAAACACATGTTACTAAATTATAAAAATGTCTAGATACGTTAAAATTATGAACTTACTTTAAAACTCATTAAATACACCAATATTGATTTAAATTTTAAATTATAAAATTGATCGATTTAATTTACTGACCAAAACATCAAAACTTAAGTATTATGTCAAATTAAAAAATATACAACTATGAATTACGTACATTTTCCGTTGTTTGTCGAATTTACAATCGAACAGTTATCCAAGGTATTGCCGTTTGATTATGCATTTATATTGCATTTACGAATAAGACGATTCCCGTTCGTGAAGTTTTTTTTAATACTAAATCACTTCAAAATGCGTATTTACTATTTAATTATGCAAAAGTGCCGATAGACTTTTTAAGTAAATTTATTAATTAATAATCATAATATTAACACAAAATGATAAAACCATATGAATGAAATAATGTTTCAAAAAATATAGTTATTGTACCGCGTACTGTAGTTCCCATGTGACACGGGAACAAATAATGGCAAAAAAGACGATGTTCAATACCCAACCACCTATATATACAACGCACTACTGCTGCTGTATAGCTGTAATGATCCGTGGTGGTGGGGTTCTGTGCGGGCCCTTAGTGGTCGTTTTATTTCTTAACTACCGATTCGTAAACTATAGAAAATATGTAGTGTATACTATTACTATGTATTGAGCTGAATAGAAATGACTTATATGTTATGATTTTATGAACTATTTTATATATATATATATTATATTAATATATATATATAACAATATAACTAAAACAACGTCTAAAACGTGTAGCTAATGTTATGGTATATCATTTATACTTTAACTAGTTATATAATGCATTTCTGTCGCTCACTTAGTGTGCCAAATTGAACAAAATATGTAGAATATCATCATTTTGCGCTGTTCAACTTCCAACATAATAATAAATCAAATAAAACTGATGTAATTTTTGTCGGTGACAGCGATATAAATGAATGTTTATCGTGTGATTATTAGGCTATAATTGTACATGTATTATTTTTAAGATTGTCAGTAGAATTACTAAATTTTAAAGTTAAGTTTTATACTTTTACAGCCGTTCACTGTTAATTGGTTTGTTTGTCTCCACACTATTATTTTAAATATTTATAGTCATAATAGTCAATAGATATAGTTTACAAGAATTAAAATGAATTAAATTCGATGAAAAAAGTTGTATATTATAGTGTTAAAAATGGTTAAAAATAGTGTAGTTTTATCAAAAGAAAAATATGCAAGTTTGATGATAGACGTGGAAAAAATAAAAATAAAAAAGTTGTGTGTGCAGAAAAAAAAGGATTGGGTAAATCTAAATGCCACAAAAACATAACATGTACAAATTTATAATGTAATTATGATTAATTCAGCTTAAAATAAATAAAGTATTATAATATATTCTTTATTTAAATGTATACTATATCATTTAACGGAAATCATACTAAAATTGTATAGAATAACTAGATATTCAATGAAATAACTGGTTAAAGTCTAATTTTTATATATTATTTCATACTTCATTACATACCTACTTTAACTAACATTAACAGGTAATTCTTGAACTATCTAGTTATTTCATAAAATAATGGAATACAACACTTAAAATATAAAATATATAATTCTTGATATTGTTATTTAAACTCCCGTGTTTATTTAAAAATAAATAACGGTGTCGGTAGCTATTTCTTATACATTGTGAATTAACTATTCCTACTTCCTAGGATATTATTGTTATTATTTTTTTTTTTTTTTGAGCATAAATTTAACGTTTCATGGAATACTCTATATATTTGTTGCATCATCTACTGACGGTGGGATAAGGGATTATAATGTTCATGTTATAAGGGCCAAGAGGATTATATACCACACCTTAATTCCACACCGTAATTCAAACTCCAAATACCGCAATGCAACCGATTGAAAATGTTTACCTTTATAATAATATCCCCTTATGTTAGCATTTATCAGCCAGTGCCCGTCTAAATGTACAGATCTACAAAGAAAACATATTCCGTGATATTTTTAGATTAACTACGAATTCGGTATAGCATTCGGAGTACCTACATTTATTGTTAAAAAATTGTTATGGCTTGCAGTGATCATTTTCGTTCAACAATGGTAATTGATTTACTTCGGTCTTTACACTGTTATAAAATGTATACTACAGTTAGGTGTAAGATACAGGTATGGCTGTATTGCTGTATAGCTATATGTTAATGGATTGTAAATGCGACAAAATATGTATACGTGCAACAGTAGTTTTACTGTATTTGGTGTTCGTTCGGCGTTGTACACTTACACTCACTTTTACTTACACACAAATCTGTGTAAATATTATGCTTGCGATTTGTATAAATATTATACAAAATGTATGGCTGTTTTCATTTATCACCTTTATACTGATACAAGTTATTCAATAAAATTATTGACGTGTGAGTAGATGTTTATACTATATATTCTATGTATACGTTGCTATTAAGTCACATAAGACGTTTATTTGTTTTTACTAAAAATAAAAACCAACTCGTCATATAAGTTTACGATTTTTTTTTACGCGGAAATGTATTGTTATTTGTTAGTCTTTGCATAAAAAACAAATATATAATATACGTAGTAGCATTTTATTACTTTTGGCAACAATGATTTAATTTAAACATGTTTTCCGACGTTACCAATGTACTTGTAAAATATATTGGGTTGACAGTTTAACACTTTGTGTTAACGATTATAGTCTAGCTATTACTTATGGACAGTAAAAAATTAAAAGAATTATTGGTAGTCCTATATGTGATACGTCAATTGATTGGAAGTTCAACATGGATCATGTTCGGAGCATATCAAAGTATCAAATTTCTTAACAATTCACTGGATATCTTGAAAAAATTTTTAAAAATGCTAGCAATGCGTGTTTCAAACGTGATGTAACTATTGATGTTTTTAAGTTATCATCGAGTTATTTATTCATTAAACACAATAATTGTTCATGTTTAATTTCTTTCAAATATAATTAAATGATAACACACTCAATAATTTTGGAAATGAGATAAGTCTGTATTCGAAAACAGTTATACCTAATATTGTAGGTACACAAATACGATCACATCAGACCATTTTTATTACAATGTACACCATAATGCACGAGAAAATGTTTTTTCTTCATTGTAGCCTTCAAACAAGGTTATTTGGGTTATTCCGTTTATAATTTTTAATAAAATATAATACAATAAAACACTGAGTTATCAGTGTTATCTTTATCACCTAGTCGTCGTATTTTTTTTGAATCAAGATTATATCATTTTTAGGTATTTAATTTCAATGGTGATGGATCTCATGTTTGTATTGATTTTGTACTAATATTACTGAATGACAACACAATTGTTAATTTCCTTTTTTCACAACTAACAGGCAACAAGTATCGCACTATCGCCATTTACCGCAATACAACATTCAATATTTTGGGGAAAATGACGTACTCGGTGATAAGGAGCAACTAAACGCAACTACTATTACAGTCAAGTACGTTAGTTTCACGCCCTGACGATTTTTCCCTAGTATCAACAACATAGTATAATAATATTTTCGTTACTATTTGCTTATTTATACCGTGCGAGAGCGTGAAAATTGTTTTACAGGTTTCTGAATGATTTGAATAAAATCGTCGAAATTAGTCTCTTTTTGGATAAATCAGAAAGAAACGTGAAAAAAATCAAAAACTTGTGGATCGCAGACTGGCAAGTGGCAAGCTGTTCTAACCGACAGCCAATCTAACTTTTCTAACAGGGTCATCCAAGTTAACTGATGCTTGGAAAATAATATTATAATTTCCCATTTGAAAAAGAAGTTATTAATTTATCATAAATAGTTGAATAAAAGTTTTTGCTTCAGGTGTTGTTCTTAAGAACCAATAATAATATATTATGTATATGAAATAATAAAATGGTAAGAACATTTTCCGTATACCAGTTACGAGCATAGCTCAGTTGGTATACGTATCAGCTTATCAATATATTTTAATTTAATAAGATTATGTATTATTTGATTATGTTGAAATAAATAAATAAATAATTCTTGTCCATCTTCATTTAATTTAATTTGTAAGCTTCTCTAAGCAATTTATATCTGCGATTCCAAGGTATACCTCAGATTTAGCCCACCGCGAAAAAGATTAGAGATCACTGTCCACTGGGCCCATAATTAATAACATTACGAAGGTTGAAAATTGAAATCACTGCATTATTGAGATATGTGAAGTATATAATAATACTCGTATAGTCGTATGTTATTAATTTTAACTAGATAATTATACTCACCAACTGTACGATTGGCTGACAGAGGAAATAGCTCACGTCACTGTTATATATGTAGCTACATCTGCTAATTTGATTTGAGGTATTCATTATTCATGCAATCATATTATATTATTGAATTATGCACACATAACAACAACATTGTTATTTGTCAACGTTGCACAGAAGCAAATAATATGGAATTGAAAAACTAGATCGTTCTTGAAAATATCCGCTACACCACCAAAAAAGACGTTCAAAAACGTGTTTACGCGTTTGCTTATTAAGGCTTATTGAGTGATTTTAGAGAAAAAAACCTAATACAAAAGTTGTAGAGAACAATATTTTAGAGATAATGACATAGCCTTTTTTTTAAATTATTCCTAGGAAAAAAGTCAGAAGCATTTGAAAAAGTAAAAAATTGGTTTTCTTGTTTTGGTCATAGTTTGTTAGATACTGAATGTAAAAGAAAACGGATATGTCATTGTCTCCAAAATTTTGTTCTCTACAACTTTTGTATAAGGTTTTTTGCTCTAAAATCATTCAATGAGCCAAGTTTTTGAATCTAAAAACTCTTAAAACTAATATTTTACGTAAAAATAAAATTATATTACGGTCGACGTGTGCTGGCTTTCGTTTTTAGCAGTTAATTTATTAATACCCACTTTGCTACGACGCACGTCTGCATCAGGAGCACGATTTAGCCGGCAGAAACCGGTCTGTTATCGGCGTTCCGCAGGCCGAAGCTTGCAGCTAATAATAGCTAATAGCATTGATTTTAAATACTAGTAATTATAATCAATGATAATATTATATTTTCATAAGATGAAAACAATAAATAATATTATTTTATTGTACTTATTATTATTTTTGGTTTTTGATGGGCGACAGTTTATAATAAGTTATAATGCTTGTAATATCGACAAACCGCCGAATTCTGAGGTGCATAAAAACTTTTGTTTTTTTACCACAACAATTATGGTTTACGAAAAAAAAATCTTTCATACAGATTATAGAATATGGCTTACTAAAGAGTGTAGAGCAATATAATAATTAATAGGACTCAATTTTAGATATATTTGATATGTAAAGCCAAATATTTTATTCCGTATAAAAATTTGGTTTTTCACAAAAAACTCTTTAGCTTGTATTCAAAATAGTTCAATAGTATACATGGAAAAGTATAATTTCAAGATTTTGTTATATTTTTTAGACAAGTTTAAACTGAAAATTTCATTTTTATGAAACAATTATGAATTTTTTTGTAGAAAAGATTTTCTGTGGCTCGAGGCCGAATCTTTAGAGATTATATTATATAATTATAGTATTTATGGTATATCTAAATCTAATACATAATTGGCGATCAAAAACTATAATGTTTGAATCAATTGAAACAGCGAAATGGTAAAATAACAAGAAAAAGATTGGCTAAACCTCAGAAGTGCCCGTTTCAGTTTATTAATTTTGATCGTCTATACACTAGCTATTTATATATTATGATTTACTATCTATTTATTTATCTATTTATTTCATTAAGTATTTTGAACTGGAACTTGGAAGACCAAAATATAAATTATCATTTGTCATTCGGTTTGTGTGACTGTTTACCGTGGTTGTATCGTGTTGATCTATTTCGTTCGGTGTTTTTTTAACGTGAAGTATTTACATTGGTTCTTTTTTTTTTGGTTAAAAAATGGCGAATAAGACGCGTCTAATAAAGCGTTCAAATCGTAAAATAATAAGCCGTTCTCTAGTGTTAAATCAGTACAACAAACCCGACAAGTAAGTGTTATACGTATTATTTTTATTCATCAGTTTTATTCAGGTGACTTTAGCATCAACCATAAAATTTAAGTATATCCTTCTTTTTTACGAATGTAATATAATCAATTTAAAATATTTTTAGAATCCAAAAATTGTTAGATTGTTTGAATTATTTTGGTATTAGTAACTAAAATTTGATTAACTATTCCAAAGTCATTCGTTTTACGGTCAAAATTTTGTATAGCATTAAGAGGACGCTACACAACCATTTTTGAAGTTCAAAAACATGTTTTGGGAGAAACACTCTCATTTGGGCTACAGTAATCGTATAAAACCCAAACTTCGCCATGGTAAAGATAGCAATATTATCCGTGTTTGTATGTGGGTTATTTGGGATAGCGTTGAAACTCTCGTGTATATAAGCTGTTGAAGTATTACATTTTTTATAGTTTTTTAAAGTTCATTCAATACAATTGAAGAGACGTACACGTTAAAGCTTACATACAAACATAGAAAATATTCTCATTTTAACGTAATCGAAATTTGGTTACTGTACGAACAGTGTAGCCCAAATGAGAGTGATTCTTCTGAGACATCTTTTCAAAAAATATTTATACAAATATATTTAACAAATATTTGTCAATAGAAGAAACTAAAAAAATGAATATGTATTTTTGAAATTATATTTTAATAATAATTTAATTATACTATTTCGTAACAATTACAACAAGCATGAATAGTAGTAAATAATAATAACAAAAATGTAAATAAATACTTGTAGCAAAAATAAAAGTAAATAATTATAACAAAATTTGCCTTTCAAAATAAGGTATTCTACGAGTACTTAACACTTCAAAAACTGAGTTAAAACTATATAGTTCTGTGACTGAGCTATTGACATGTATATGTCTTTTATTACTTACTATTACCTAAGTACAATAATAACGTCTTCAATATTGATACATAGTTACTACTAAGGTATAGGTACATACTACATATATGTACACTTACAAGATGAATTATATAGTATATTATATAGTACATTGTACATATTTTGTATTAGTTATGTTTTGAAATTATTTGAATAATTATAAAAAAATAAAATTATTTGATTATCAGTTTCTGTTTAATAAAATTAATTTATTAATTTATAATTTTAAATTTTTAAAAGACAACAGCAGAATATACCTTTTGAAGGTAAAGAAACGGTTGCTAATAATCTAAGTCTTACTTCTCCGCTGCCACCTCTTAGTTCAACAAATGATACGTTAATAAATAATAGCTTTTGTAACATTTCCAAGTAAGTATAATTTACTTATATATATATCATATTGTATACTATCATGTACAATGTAACATACCTAGTACCTGCGTCCAACTTTTAATAATTTTAATTTAAATTTTAATTTCAATTTAGATTTCAATGATACATTTGTAGGCACACCATTGTCGGAACTTAAGTAAGATTATACATTTTTAATTATTCTTATAAAAAAAATTATCTACCCATGTATTTAATACTATTAATATTAGTATGTCATTACTCTATTTAAATGTATTATTTAGTATTAGTGGCTTCTTAAACAGCATTTCTACTCTAATTTTTAATTTCAATTACATTTTTATAAAGATAATGTATAACTTCACGTCCTAATGTTTTAATTAAAGATCTGGACATTTGTAAATTTAAATTATTACGATCACTGGCAAAACGCCAAGCCCTGTGTGTGATTTAATCAATGTTGGTTAGTGTGTACAGTTTAACAGCGGGGAACGTGTTCGAAACGAAAATACCTCATACCACCTATGAAACACAATCAAACACGAAAGTGTATTATTATTTTATTTTTATTGTATTAAATTCGATATTACGATAGAATTTTGAATGGTATTTGATAAATACATTAAATTATAAAAAAAGTGAGTCTTTTAAGCTTCTACTCAGTAGTATGGTACCATTACTCTCGAAAAAACAATTCTGAGTGAATGAGGTTGGGCTTCGCCGTTTAGGGTGGATAAGTTATATTTATGAAAATTAATGATATGGACATAAATTTAAATACTAAATATCCAGTAAATTTTTCGAGTCATTAATTGATAAAATACTAGGTGGTGCCGAATTCGAAACCCGTACCTGAATTTAAGTATTTGGTAATCTCCACCCTATTGAAAAATTTAAAAAACGAACTTCCCTTATAGGACCAGCTAGACATTCCTAGCATAGTTGAGATGATTGAAGCAATCCCTCTGGTCAAAATCGTGTGTACAAACTACAAAGGCATTAAAAATAAAAACCACAAAGTGATTGTTTCAATTAGAATCCAAAATATATGTACATTTATAAATTATATTGTAATTAAAATTTAATAAATATAAATTTCAACTAATATAAAATAAATATACAACATTCAAATATTGACCTATAATATATTTATGTTGGTATATAATTGGGTTTTATTCATAGGACGTAGACCCCAAATCATAATAAGCAAATCGTGCATGGACGAGACCCGCATGTCGTTAGACCAATGTAGGATTTAAAATAAAATAATTAAATGACCTTTCCTCACTTCCATTGATTTTCTTCGTGAGATGTAAAAGAAGCGCTTCCCCGCATTACCTACATAACTCAACTCTACTCTAATAGTCTAGTCTCTATTAATCTAGTGTAAAGTAATTAAGTAATAATGTTAACACTATTATATACCATTATAATCGGCAATCACATTCAAAATCTTATAATTTAAAATTCAAGGCCAAAAGGCTAGTCGAATTTAATATCCTATTTACACATTACACGCTTAAAATTTAAAGTGTAAGCTTTGTCGTATTGTCCGTATGGAATACCAAATGTTCGAATAGGTAATTCGTAAGTATTTAATTATTATTTTCAGTCGACTATTGTTGTCTTTAATCGGAGTGGGTTTAATATTATTAATTAATCAATGTTCGGAACGTTCATTTAAAAATTGAACTCGTTCACATTCACGTTCACGTTCTTGGAAAAAATGAACACGTTCTTTTGGGCGTTCATTCAAATTTTTTATGAAATATTTATGTATCACCTACCTCCATCCTGTATAAAAATGAGACCTTTACAAAATGTATTAGTTATATAATATATTTTACTTTATATTCAACCCTTTAACGCGCAAGCTGAATGACGAACGTCGTTGTAAACAAACACTGTTAATCATAGAATAATATAAATTAATAAATAAATATGATATAAATTGAAACGACTGGATAAAAGTTGTTCGAAATGCATCAACGTAGATCCAATGTTTAATACAGAGTACAGACAACTGTTTGTATTTTGGTAATTAGGTGTAGGTACTGGTGTCGAACTGTCGGCAAGGAATCAGATAGAAGCCTCTTATGTTTTGAGGTACATGTAATGTGTTTCGTACATGGATATAGCCAATAATAGAGGTACCGTAGAGAGCCGTCCGAGTGTACGACACGTGTGATTGTTACTTGTACGTCATAGTTAAGAATAGTGAAATGTGAAAACCATTTATTTTAATAATTGACACGTTCGTCTACGATTAAGTGATTACGAGTTACGACATAACCTTGGCGGCGATCAACAAAAACTCCCAGCGCCAGTCGCTTGCAATGTGCAATGATTATATTATATTTTCATTGGTAACGATTTATTGAAAAGTTTAATTAACAATAACTAATATTTAATAACTAATAACGATGTATTAATGACTAAAATGTTGCCAAAACGCCCATAACCATTGTTCATTGCCAAAGCAAATCATTCCTAACCAAACCGCGGGAACTCTAGGGAAAATGACGCGTCATGGGTGTGACTCTGAAGTCTCAAGTGCAACAACACGCGATGAAAACATCCGGCAAACTGGATTGCAGTTGCACTTATTGCATGTTGCATAATTAATATCGAGTAGTTTTTTCATGTTTGACGTGCATCATAATAAAATTATAAATTTATAATCGGTTTATACCACGGCTGTAGATTATTTTTAATCGTGGTTTATACTTAATAATAATTAAATAATAATTGCAATTTTGCCATCGTCTTGGACTGTTCATAATATTATCTTATATTACTATCAACAGGCGGCGTATTGATAAAATATATTAAAATATGATAAGAGACGAACGGTCAAGTCGTGTACGGTGTACACACACTAGTCCACTACACACTATACATACAACTACACGACAAAACGACAAAATTATTAATTCCCATCGACCGGCGCTCGTCGGAATAGGTTAAATAAATCAAATTACACACGAGGCCGTCCTTGCTGCGGTGGTGGTGGTCGTCGTCGTCGCCGATTATTAATTGTAAAGCGACAAGCGTTATTCGTCGGCGAACTGTCGTCGGTCGCATTTCGTTGCGGCTCCACGGTTGCAGACGTTCTCAGACGAGCCAACAGTGTCATGAAGAAGATCGCGATTTTCGGAGCCACCGGCATGACGGGCGTGTGCGCCGTTGACGCCGCCTTGAAACAAGGTAGTCGTTCAAGTTCGTCCACTAGACTGAGCGTTCTAATAAGCACGTTGTTTCCACAGGTCTAGAAGTCTCAGCACTGGTCAGAGATCCCAGCCGTATGCCTGAGGAACTCCTCAAGCAAGTGGAAGTGATCACGGGTGACGTGTTGGTCGAGGAGCATGTGGATAAGGCTGTCGCGGGTAGAGACGCGATCGTTGTGACTCTGGGAACCAGAAACGACTTAGGTATTAACAAAAAAAAAAAAACAAACACACTTATCTTGGGCTAAGTCGCTAGGATATGAATGAGCTTATAATAAGGAGGTCAAAAATGTTTTTATTCATTGTCGAAAGTAGGCTTTAAATATTTATACTAAGTTTATCTTGGACACATAATTTTATATAAAAACGTATCATTCAATTATGTGTATAAGTCAAGGTAGGTAATTATTTTATTTATTTCTTTAATTGGATGGGTTTGACCCTTGTAATACAAAAATTTTAGTTATTAAACATAAAGCATAAACATATGTAGTGGTATAACAATATGAATAATACAGAGAAAGGCTAGCAAAAGTATAAAGAAATAAAAGTATAACTAAGAATTAAAGGAGGGGTCCTCATTGGCATTTTTCATTGATTGATGTAGATCGATGTTGTAGGATTTATTAACCTTAAGAGGCAAAATTTTTAAAATTATTTTGAATGTAAATAATATATAAGGTATCTGAAGTACCTGTAGGAAATGTTCCCTTAAAATAACTTTAATCTAATTACTTAAAGGTGTGTATATTTTTAAACTTGTTGATGTTCAAGTTAGTTGCTTGCTAAATTGTGTTTTATAAATTCTGTGCTCTAGTAACTTATTGTATTAATGTATAAGCTAATTAGTCATAAACATAACATATTATATATACTTAAACACCTATTTAGTAATACAATTAATGCAATCTTACTTTCAGCTCCTACTACAGTAATGTCTGAGGGATTGAAAAATATTTTGTCTGCAATGAAAAAGAACAATGTAAAACTGATTTCAGTGTGCTTATCTGGTAATTATTTACATTATCATATCATTTGTAATAAATTAATATAATGGTTATTAAAAATTTCAGCATTTTTATTCTATGAGCCATCTAAAGTGCCAGTAATGTTTCATGGCATTAACGATGATCATATGCGTATGTTACAATTACTACAGGCATCTGAGGGTCTAGATTGGATTGCTGTAATGCCACCACACATTGGAAGTACTCCATTGGGTGAATACACCGTGAAAATTGGTTCATCTCCAGGACGTGCCATATCAAAACACGAACTGGGCAAATTCATGATTGAAAGTTTGGCCAACCCCGAATACTATAAACAGAATTGCGGTTTAGCAACTGTTGTACCTTCTCCATGAACCATGATTTTATAAAAAGAAAAATTGAAGTAATTTAATGGAATCAAAATCTTAAGTCTTGACAATATGTTATTTTACAATATTTCTATACACTTATTGGGGATATTGATTGATAGATAAATTATTAAAGATAAACTTAGTATTTATAGTATAATATATATGTATTTGTGTTTTTATTCAGCATCTAAGAAAATTTATTTATTGATTATACAATATTATATTTATTTTCCCTTTTTCTTCTTCTTGTATTGTCCTTTACGATGTTGTAGCCTAGGTGCATTCTCAGAAGGTACTTGAGCGGTTTGTGGTTTTGGTTGAGCCGCAATATTTTTGATGTTACTATAAAAATAATAAAAAGCATTTAATCACAAAAAATTCTTACAGAAATAACATTTAATTATTAGTAATAATTTTAAATTAATTATATAGTTATATTCAATGTAGTACAAACATTTATACTTTAATTCTTTTTTAAATTAGCATAAAAGTTAAATTGATTTTATTCAATTTGTAATCGCAGTAACAGTGAGACATTAAATATAATTTTAAAATAATCCCAATCTTCTGCTTAGAAAATTAATTATATTTAATTGATCAATTTGACATGCCCTAAGTTTTATTGATCTGATGTGAGGAAATTTATCAAAAAGAATTGAAACTCAATGATACATATTCATGGGATATGAATAAGGCTGAATTATTGAGTAAGTTACACTCATATAGTCATATTCAGGACAGAGGAAAAATAACTGCTGTGTTATGATGGGCAAATAATTGACTATCGATCTTATGATAAGGAATAAATAACAATAGTTAGATATTTTGAACTTACTATTGTTCACTAGACACATTACTGGCACCTTGCGTTCCTTTTCCAATGCCTGTTTCTTTGTTTCTCCTGTCTTTCTTTTTACGGTACCCGGTTCGTTCATGTCTCGGTAACCAACGTTCAGGATTAGGAGGTACATCTGGGTTAAAATTTTTAGGCAGTATAATCTTCCTCTTCTTCTTACGTTTCTTTTCCACTTCAGTTTTTGAACTATAAAATAGATTAATAATTAGACATACTTTATCATGAACTAAATTTTCTAGTGAAATATAATTGTTTAAATACCCAGCAGCATCAGGTTTTAATGTGGATTTTTTAATTAGTTTAGATCCCATCATCCAGTTGGTATTCTCAAGTAAATCTATGTCTGTATCCTGGAGGTCTAATGGAGGAAGTTGTTTGCTGTACTTTTGAGCTTTTTCTGGATCAAACTTAACACAAATAATGACAGTTAATTTGTTATTTATTCATGTAACACAAGAAAAGTAAATTTTGGTAGATTTTCTTATAAACATAAATTATAAATATTATTTTCTTATTAATTGCCATAAAATGTTAACATTACATTTAAAAATAGTATAAAGCTTCTGCTATAGTATTTTTGTCATATTTAGAATCAAGTTCATTTAATTTTGTCAGTATAAATTGATATAATATGTTATCATTTATTTCTTTATATTATAATGTAAATTGATCATTTAAGTTACATTTGAAAAAAAAAAAAAAAATGAACCTAAAATTAAACTATGGAAACATATTACTTAAAATTGAAATAACTCTAAATTTTATATCAATGAAGTTTTTAATAATATAAGATAAAAAAAATAATATTGGAAAGCATTAAAATTTAAATTCAGACTTCTTGTATTACATTAAAGCCGCGGTCGCATGATGACAAATCATAAAAGTTGTTCTTGTAAAAGAATTATTATGCACACATGAAAGTTGATAGCTATTATCATGGAGTTCACACGGTGACACTACCATGAGAGATATTACGATAACGACTATAATACTCTACTGTCATTGTACTATTGTAACTTTAAGGTTAATGCTATATATATCATTTGAATAAATTCAATCAACTCAAATAGTCAATAAATATCTATAAAGTTAAAACATTCTTCACACCTGTGTATAGGCAATTATAAGTTGAGCCAGAAACTTTTTATTGGTAGGGTTTAATTCAAGTAATCGTGACAAACGTTTCACTGCCTCTTTAGGGTCTTGCTCACGTAAATGTAATTTTGCCAGCTGTTTTAATAATATGGTTATTTTTGAATTATCCACCTAAAAATATGACAAGTAAATAATAGTATATTTAAAGAATAACATTTATTATAAAAAAATAGTGTTACCTCTTTTTGACTATACCAAGACAAAGTATCATTAAACAAGTCTGATGCTGCTTTAAAATTATCAATGTTTAGGTACAATGTAACAAGTGTGCTTACTATACCAAGTTTATACTTTAATTCTCCAAGGTTTTGTAGAAGCTTAATTGCTTCATTGGTATTGTTCTACAAAATAAATACATTTACATAAGGGAAACTATTATCAACAAAATTAGACTAAATGTATTATTTCATGCATCAAAGATAACAAATGTCTTACAACTATGAATACATTTGTTATTTAGTGTCAGAATATATGCTATTAAATTTGATCTATCATATTTAATTAATTAAAATATATAAACTACAATTACAATTATAGTTTATTAGTGTTTCCTACTATTCAGTTAATGAACAAATAAACAATTATTATCAATATTTAAATCTCTCTAATATTTATTCTCACTTTATAGAGAAAATACAAGTGAAATGCATTTTGATACGTTAAAATTAATTAATTATGATTATCAAGAGATTAATGATTGATTAAATTAGTCAAGTAATATAGGCTCAAAAATCAAAATCAATTAAATTATATCTTAAAAAATCAAACACTGCAATGAATTGAGTAATAAAATCAGCCATAATTTAAACAATAAAAATAAGAATAATTAGATAAAAAAACAATCTAGCAGCCATATTTATACAATCAAAAATTACAAAATGTACATCACAAAAAATTTAAAAGACTACATATTTATTTAATGGAAATGCTTGTGTACATAAATAATTTATATTGAAATTTAACTGTTCAAGATCTTAAAAATACACTAAATGAATATATAATTTTATACTTTAATTTATGGATTAAGTTGTTTGGCTTATTTTTTTTTGTTTACTGTTAATTTTTTAACTATTAATTAAACATAATATGTTACAATCAAGTTATGGAACTTTTGTAATTATATTAAACAAATATATGAAACTAATAAATGAACTTAATACTTAAATTATTAAATAGTAAATGCATTTTGTTGTACCTGCATCAACAATAATTTTACTGCCATCAAGGTACAGTTAAGTTTAGCAGTTGGCCGGTCTTGTAGGTATATAAATTTCTTTAAAATATCAATAGCTTCAGAATTTTTGTTGAGACGCCATAGCATAACTGCTTTTATTAACACAATATTTTCCATCTGGTCAGGATACTTCTTTTCAATGTTGTCACACAATTGAGTGCATTGATCAAACTGTAAAAAATAATAAATAATAAATATTGTAATTTATAAATAATTGTATTAATAGTATCATTAAATACTTGGTTTGTAATCAATGCAAAGCGACAATGGTTCAGTGTAATCCTTTCCAATTGCCAGGTATTCAACTTCAGGGTCAATTCATCTGACAAAGTTGACTTGAGTTTCTTTTTGGAATCAAATACATTGTGTTCTTTATTTAATACTACCAAATTATTTGATGCGATAGCTAATGATCCTATATCTTTAGGTTTGTATTTTAATACTTCGGTGTACTCAAATTGTGCTTCTTTATCACGGCCTAACTTTTGTAAACAATAAGCACCTTGAACCCTACAAAATCACAAAATACACTGATTTTATAATTATAAAAAAAAAATACTTTCCGTTTATGAAATTTTAGAATCCCTTAATTAGTTATCTCTCAAAAAAAAATGTAGGACCTGATAAAATTCTAAAATTAATATACCACAACTATTTTAACACACCAACCCATCCAATTTATTATTTTAATTACTTATATCAGGGGTTCCCAACCTTTTTTGACTCACGGTACCCTTATTCATTTTCTAAGATCTGGAGGCACCCTAGGCCCTATACTCTATACTATATAGTCTATAGACCACTTCGGTTTTATTAATCAGTGCATAAGTATAAACAAAAGAAACAAAAGTAGTAAGGTGTATATAGCTATATACTATAATACTATATACAATGAATATTATATGCACATATTACATTGTATATATTTTTATTTTTAATTATTATTTATCTATTTATTATTTGATTTACAATATCAATTTAAAATTAAGGAACTTATGGAACTAATGTCACACTTGGGCTTGTTTTACTTTACACAAATCTTTTATTTGTGGTCGAATAATTGAAATACATACTCTCATTTCTTCTTCAATGAACTCTATTTTCATTTGTTTATTTGATTTTATGTTTACAAGAGTGGAAAATCCTTGTTCACTTAAATATGATGCCAAAAACTGCAATAATATTTTTAGAGCTTTTTTGACAATTTTGTCTACTATTTTGTCTTACTATTGTCGAACCATGATATATAAAAATTAAGATAAGATGAAGTTACAAATATTTCATATCAAAGTGGTAGCAAAAAAACCGGTATGAACATTAAAATAGACTGAATATAATATTTCTACAAAATATATGAAACACGATAAGTTATATATTATAGCTTGTTTTATTATTCACAGATTTTTCATGAAATCGTTTTTTCTTATAAAAATATATTTCAAATAATTTCGTAGCACCCTGGTTGGGAACCTCTGATTTATATCTTCATGAATTTTTTCTAATCTTTGGAAAACTATTTTCAATTAGCCAGTATTTATAGTCGAACCAAACACTGAAATAACAAGCCACATTTTTATAATAAAATGTTAGAATTTAGAATACAATCTTAGGACTCTAACTGGCTGAATAACTTTCTTAGATCCTACATTAATTGTCTTGAGATATTACACTTAATACATTAATGCAATTATTAATTTTTTTGCCCAGGTAAACAATGTACAATAAATTATAGTAAACAAAATTTTGACTTAGTAGTTTTTAAGAAAAGAATTACTTTATAGCTGTTAACTCTTCTTGAATTTCTTCTTCTGTAGCTTCTTCTTCTTCCAATGTATTTCTACACAATTTAGCAGCCTGATTAAGTAAATCTTTAGCTTTCTCAATCTCTTCTCTATTAATCAATACGCATGCAACATTGTACATGAACTCGTATGTACTATCTTGTTTAACAGTTGGAATGTCATATTTATTCTAAATAAAGATTGTTTATTCATTAATTATAATATCATATAATTATGATAACATCATGCACTAAACTTACATCTCCCTGTTTAGAAAGTTGAAAAATAACGGCAGTTAGATTTGTTACCCTTTCATTTGTAAAACCATCTTTACTCTGTTTGATAATATCCCGATACATGTCAAAACATTCATTATATCTAAAATAATTAATAAAATATAATTACATAATGATTAAGAATATGGATTAGATATGATTGACATAAAACAAATTTTTTCTTCTTTTTTTTTTTTAATTTCAGATTTGAATTTGAATAATTTTAATTTCAATTATGGTTAGGATATTACAGTGCAGAGAATTTTAAGTTTGCTAATATATATTAAAATAATATGCAATAATAACCAAGAAAACTATTAGATTTTTAGAAATACAACTGTCGGAAAAAGACAGTAAATACTAATCCATCAAAATGTGTACTCTGGACAATGAATGGTCATATATGTAGTTCAAAGAACATTTTTTAGAAATTTGTAAAAAATATTTGACTGTTAAAAGATAAATATGATAAATTTAATATTTTTAGCTAGCATACTTAAATGCTAAGCGTATAAACATAGCATACATATAGTAATAATATTACCTTTCTAGTTTATAGAGAATTTGTGCTTTTAATTCCTTGAAATTGCTTGTATGGTCGGATTCTTCATTGATCAATTTTAAAGCTTCTTCAGAGCGGTTCAAACGGTATAAGCAATAAGCTTTTTCAAATGAAAATGACCTGTAAAATATGGTATAAAATGTAGAAAACGTAAAAGGGAAACAAGTAAAATAGAAGAGATTTTACTGGAATTTTTCATTCTTAAGTATAAAGTTATAGGCATCTTCAATTTGATTCAAGTGAATTAAGCTGACGACTTTTGACTGAACCAGCGACAACTCTTCAGGAAACTGGGGTATGTCTGGAATAAAGATTATAATTATTAAAAGAAAAAAAAAAGTCAAATAATCATACTTATTTAGTACGCCTACTTACGTTTCTCGACGAGTTTGATAATTCTTTTATGTTCTTCGATCGAAGCCAACTTTTCGATATCGGAAAATACCGAATTTAAAATAGTGGTTTTGGACATGATCGCTGCGAGCTGTCCTCCGATATACAATTATTTCACATGCACATCAATCACAATTGACAGGTCGACAAATATTATTCGTCTTTAATCCTAATCTAAAGCACGATGAATAAATAAATATGATTACATAAATATGAAATAAGAATAGGTATGTGCAACACCATAATGAAAGTAAGGAAACCTCGGATATAGTCACAAGTCACATATCAATATTATCAATCAGTTTTTATTTTTCACGTGTTATCATTTTTGATGACGTTTTATCACATCAATAAAGAACAATTACCCTGAATATTCTGTGCAGTTACCGCGGTCTAAACCGCAAATTATTCCGCTTTTTTTCAAAACTTATATTTTTCCAACATCCGTGGACGTTTACAAGTGATTAGTTTTATCAGAACAAATTTATGGCCACGACTCAGAATATCCCCTATTCCCCTCGTATTGGATGTCGTATCCCCTCGTGACCTTTTTTGACTGGTTAACTACATTTATGTACTTATTTGTCTTTAATATTATTATTAATAGTCTATATTTTTTATAAATAATACAAAAAAACACGAATCCCCTACGTTAGTTGTACATAAATATTTCGTATTATGACGTTGGTGGTACAAAAATAAATCACCGAACGGTCAAGTATTATTTTATCATCGATCAACGATGCTCGACGAAAATCGGATTATTTTATCTAGGTTAAAGACTAAAATGTCCAATGAACCAAAAATAATTTATCGATTTGTACACGTTATTGGAATTTTCGTAATGTCTCATAGTTTTGTCGTCATGACGTTACAAGTTTCAAGTTTCCCTTACAAGTTACAATTTAATATTTTGATCTTGTGATATAACATTTGTTATTCGTGTGAAATTTTAACGAGAGTTATATTATTTAATTTTAATGTTTACTATTTACTCATCTCATTTATTTTTAAAATTTCAAAAATGGAAGGGGTCAGAAAAGAAGATGAACGTACGTATATATATATATATATATATATATATATATATATAATAGACAACAAATAGTGAAACTAAATGATGCGAATAGTAATGCTAGTTTTATTAAATATGGTGTACCTCAGGGAAGTGTTTTAGGCCTCCTACTGTTCATATTATATGTTAATGCAGTATGTGATTTAAATATTGATGGTAAATTAGTAACCTATGCAGACGACACTTGTTTGTTATTTTCGAGTAAATCTTGGGTGGAGGTTCACCTTAAAGCCACGGAAGGACTAAATTTAACATATAAGAGCATAAGCGAACTGGGCTTAACGATGAATCCGGAGAAAACTACTTTCATGATATTCTCAATAAATAAAAATATTTATCAAGATTTTTCTTTAGTAATTCATAATTGCAAAGATAGATTGAACTGCAACATGCTAAATTGTATATCCATTAAACAAATATCAAAAATTCGTTATTTAGGTATCATTTTTGACGATAATTTAAGGTGGAACTTACATATTAATAACTTAGTAGACAAACTTAGATATTCATTATACAAATTCATTAAACTTAAAGATATATTGCTTTTAAACATTTTACGTACCATTTATTTTGCATTTTATCAATCTATTTTTCAATATGGCCTGTTAGTTTGGGGAGGTGTCAAATATAACTATTTAAAATGTCTTCAATCGAATCAAAATAATGTACTACGAATAATACTAAATAAAAAATCATTAGTAGGCTCATCAAAACTAAACTACTCAAATTTAGGAGTTCTTCTGATAAGTTACTTGTACAGAAAATTCGCAATACTATTTTCTACAAAAAAACTTATTAACCCCTTAAATAATACAGATTTTTCTCAAGTTAGAGAACACAGGGCTTACAATTCACCAGTAAAGTACACTAAAAAAACCTTTGGGCAATCTTATATAGATTATTTAGGTCCAACCTATTTCAACTAGATATAAACTATAATAAAAAAAAATATTCATGGGGGGGAGTAGTCAATGGGAAAAATGAAGTCTATAAGTGGCTATTCGCTAACTTGTCCAGCCCTTTAATGTAATAGTCCGTATTTCGGTAATTTTATAGTTTATTGTTGTTATTTTAATGTTGTTTTAATTTCATGTTATGTATTTTATTTTTTAGCACAAATATTATCTAGTGTTTAACTAATATAATTACATTTCTAATCTCTGGGGTAGATTTAGAATTAAACTCAGTCTGTTCTTCGTCTATTTTTATATATATTAATCTATGCCTACTTATTTTGTATTTTCATTCTTTATAAATTTAATTCCTGTATTGCTTTAGATTTTCTGTTTATATCTAGTAGTAAGGTGTTTCTTGTAATTTACTAATACATTTTAAATTTATATTATATTTATGTCAACTCTCTACTCCGTCACAAGTCTGGCTTAAAGGAGTAGATATATTTCTTTTTATATTATGTAAAGAAAAAATTAAATAAATAAAAAAAAAAAAAGAACGGGTGGGCCTCGCTTTGCTGTACAGTTGGGGGTGGAGTGTACCTCGTTTATAGGATAGGTCATTATTAAAATGGATTTGTTAAATTTGAATGCAATGATAGATATCATTGTATACGAATAACGATTCTGAACGGAGTTAATATGTTTGTCTAAAATGTGTATATAATAATATAGTATTTTATATTTAAATTGAATTATAATGCAATTTCGTAAAAAATTTAAATTTAAAACAGTTATAAAATTTTTTCCTTTTAGTCCGGTAGAAATTTTTTTATATATTTTTGAAGATTAGCTTATGGACAAACTAGTGTCAAAATTTTGAATCTTAAGTATAAACAGAAAATTTTTTATGAATTTTCATCTACAAAATAACTTGCAAATTATAGTGATTTTGACATATTTTATACAAATTTGAGCTTTATGAGCTTATAAAAAAAATTTGAGTTAAACGATCATTGTTATTTTCTATTGAAGATAAGTTAAGCTTATTATAAACATTGTATTAAATTTTCGAGAGTTTTTGGGCCAGCCAATTAAATTTTATAGGTGTTTAAAAAAAAAAAACTTACAAAAATCGAAAATTTAAATTGTCTATAAATAAGTCAAAATATGTCAAAATACTTTGAAAACTCAATCACGTATAGAGAACACCAATATAAAGATTTGGTGAAAATTTTAAGTTGTTGCGGTTTTTCGTTTTTGAGTTAGATCATTTGAAAAAAATGTAGTTTGTATAAACGTGATTTTGCGTAAAATTTCCCGTTTTTTCGTAATTTTTTCGATTTTTTAAAAAAGTATTGAAAAAGTTGGATTTTTGACTTGCCCAAGTACCATCTACATTCACTTTCCTATCAGAAAAGTTGCTGTTTAAGAAAATTGAAGCATTTTTACTACCAAAAA